>JAJIBD010002639.1:0-76445 GCA_021461705.1 Cryptotis parvus
CTGCCAGAAGTGATCCCTAAACCCAGAGCCAGAAGTAAGCCCTAAGCACTGCCAGAAGTAGTCCACAAACAACCAACCATAGAAACAAAAATCACAAAACAAATCAAACACCACGAGACTACTGTCTCTTTCTATCATAAATTAAAAGATGTAGAGTATCTTCCCAGTTTAATAAGCTATACCCTACGCGGTCCCTTTAAGTTAATTTGGTGGCTATCCTCACCCCAGAAGTGTTGAAAAAGCAAGCCTAGGAAGCAAGTTACTGATTTATTATCTAAATAGTAATATTTAGATATTACTATACCTAATAGTAATAGATACTAATATTATCTGCAGTTTTGTTTAAATGACAGCCTCTTTAACCTGTTTTATTTCTCTAAATGATTTTCATTTCTTGGGAAAGCAACATTATTATATTGTATTTAGAGCATACTGTATTTCAAAATGTCACTCTTGTTTTTATCAAAATCCATCTCAGTGGATGCGGTGACTCTCCATTCAAGGAGCAGAGCATAGTTTCCGAAAGACTGAATTTAAGTGGAATCCCCTTCTGCACTGTGCCATTATTATGACCTTGGGAATTCACTTACTACTCCCTGCCCCCGCCCTTCCAACAGCTATTTAAAAGTAGCCCCCAACTATATTGTCAAGGATCCTTTGTTCTATAATGTTACATTTTTTAAAGTTATCGCTAATGGCATTCAACTTTTCAAAAGTGATTTTTTGCACAACAAAACAGTTTCTGCTAAGTATAGGAACAACCATATACCCATGCATCACTAAAATAATGTTAGATAGTCAAGCACCAGATCCTTAAGGAAGCTTAAAACTAGAATATCATAAGACTTGACTCTTAACCTGCTCTTATAGAACCCAAATTCTCAATGTAGGCTTTACATGTGCTAAAGACACTGAGATGAATACTAACTAGACAGCTGACTATAAAACGCAAACGTTGAGTCCATTGATTTTTTTCTAGATCCAAAAAAAGCTTTTTCTGTCACAGTTCATAAATTTTTCTCCCCTTTCTAGTTATCTTTTGAAACTTTAGTCATCTCCTTTGCATCTAGACAGGGTTTCAGCTGATCAATACAGCTCTGCATGAATAGTCTAAAGGTTTTATTTTCTAAGTCATTAAAGAATTGTATCAGTAGAATATCAATTGCTTCTATGTTTGTGTGCAAATTAGAGGGTGTAGCAGAAAAAGAAGGGTCAAGAATTTTACTTTCAAATAAACTATAGTGTAATTAATATAAGATACAGCACATATAATTCAAGTGTATATGTGATATCAAAAGAGTTGTAAAACATTTTAGGGTTACCTATTGTTGATAATAAAATAAACAATAAAAATCTGCATTTGCTTTGCATTTTAATTTTTTTCTTTTTTGGGTCACACCCAGCAATGCTCAGGGGTTACTCCTGGCTCTTTGCTCAGGAATTACTCCTGGTGGTGCTTGGAGGACCATATGGGATGCTGGGGATCGAACCTAGGTCGGCTGCATGCAAAGGAAATGCCCTACCTGCTGTGCTATCACTCCGCCCCCTGCATTTTTATTTTTAACCTTCCAACTATTTCAGTTTTACAATTAAAATTACTTGCTAAATAAACTGTGCAGTGATTGGTGAGGATGGGAAAGAAACCTAGTATTCTCTTAGGCAGTATCTTTTCTTCCTTGCATATTTCACTTGCTAAGGAAGTTAATCATCCCTTTAAGCCTTCCTTTGTTTTAGGAACTCTCTGTATTTACAAGTTACATTATGTTTCCAAGAAGTAAAATCTAGGTTGTTGGGGCAAACATCTCCCCCAAAAGGCAACATTTACAGCAGCTGGTTTTAGTAGGTGGGGAATATGCCTCCTTTCTCAAGAACTTGGAATCTGTACCTACTTATGGGAATGTTTAGTTTTATAATAAAAATTGCTAAACTGTATGGCTGCTTTATAACTGCAAAGGGCCATTGCTAGTAATTGAATGCTTCCGGTCTAAATGTTGAGTCATGTTTTCTTTTAATAAATTAGAAGTTGCCTGAAGCCAAACCTGATTCTAGGTACTAATCCAGAGAAGAAGCAAAGTACTCAATGATTCTTTGTATGGACAATCTCTTTTAAGGTCAGACAAGAGATAAACAGTCCAGTCTCCATTCTAGAATCCGCACTTTTATTTAAAAGCAAAAAACAACACCTCTTAATTAAGTTTAAAACTTAATCTCTGCCCAATGGTGATAGAAATAAAATCTCTTAATAAGTTTATACCATATCACAGTTATTTCAGATTACTCTAAGGATTTTAGAAGCGTAGAAAAAAATTTAAAGAAATTTCACACAAGGAAGTTGTTCAGCACAGTTGAGGTGAAAGGTTTAGTCACCGTGGTAGGACAACTTTTGAATGTTTTATGGTGATATACTATGTACAATGATCTCTATACTCTAAATATGCATCCAGCTTCACTATATTGAACTGATGCGGGGGCAAATGCTTTTCTGTGTTTGTTCTCTTTGTGATTCTCTGACTTTTGGAATTTTTCTGTCCCTATTTTAATTCTTATTTGACATTGTCTTATTATATTCTTTAATAATTTATTATCATTTTGGATTTTGGGCCACATCCAACAGTACTCAGGGTTCACGCCAGGTCTCTGCACAAGATCACTCCTGTCAGGGCATAGAGGACCCTATGGGATGCCAGGGACTGAACTTGGGTCAGTTATATATAAGGCAAGTGCCCTACTAATTGTATTCTCTCCAATGCACCCCAATAATTTACTATTTTTAATCTTTCTCTTCCTAACATAACAAGCCATTGATTATTGAGTCTTCGACTTCATTCTGAAAATATTAGAACTTTTTTCACTTTTCCCAAGAGAAAAAAAAAAACCAAAGGGACTTGAGTACTGTTCTCTTCAGGTCTTGTTCTCAATGCAGGAAGTCTTGCCATTGTCAACAGGATTCAGTGCCACAGTCACTGTCACTTTCACAGACTCCACTATATACAATTTATGAGGTTTACATAAAGGTTATGTGGAATAAATCTCTAGCCTATCTCTTCTGTCTGGTATCCTTTTGGCATTACATATGAGCAAAACACAATGCATTATGCTGGACTCCATGTTACACTGCAATCATTCACTTGGTAAAACATTATTTTCCGGGAGATTCTGACATTAGAGTGAAGAGGCAACTCCCTCTTTTGAGATGAGCCATGCACTGTGTTTCAGATAATACATCAGAAAGATGCTGACAGTAGCTCTTATTAATGATCTGTCTTGAGATGCAGCACAATCCACAGAGGCATAAACTTTTCTTAAACGTGCATTCTGCAAAAGAGGCCATTTGTTTTGTCCAGCCTCTGACACCATACTGTTGCAATCTACTCATTCATTCAACATGTTCTTGAGTACTTACTAAATTTGGGATACTGTTGGAAGCTCTTGGAATTCTTCAGTGAAGAGACGAAAATTGTAGCATTGCTCTGGGACCTCCAAGAAAATTGCTAGCAATAAGAGCTTGAATGCATGAGGTACAATTTGGGGAATTAGTATAATTGGAATAGAAAACTTGACAAAATATAGAGAGGGAGAAAGTGAATTTAAAATTCTGCTGCTGAATTGATAACCTCCCTCAACCACCAGAACACAATTACACTGGTGATCTTCTGACACATACTGTGCCTTGTATTAATTACCCCGGGGCATCTCATAGAAACTTAACTCTACCCTGCATGCAGCAAAATTACTAGAAAGATCCTCACAAGCATCACACTCAGAACTAGTAAAGAAAATCCATGGTCAAAAGAGACTGCAGTATAAGTTAGGACAAGTTTCAATTACATCAATAAGAAACTCTGTGTGACTGATGATAATGGATGGAGTCCAAAGAAAAGCCAAGAAGTAATAAGGTGGGAGGCAAGATACATCCTATACAATACTTATCATTGTTGAACTTACATTAGATAGAGTTAGCTGAATTACTTCCAATCCTTATGGCAATTTTATATTTTTTCTCAGGAAAACAGAATGTAACAGAAATGGCTATACTCATACACTAAAATTCAGTCGAAAGTGTAAAGTTAAAAATTATTTCATTTTGTCTATTAATAACTGTTATATGGAAAATATAAATGTTATATTTATCTATTATAAAGAATTAAAGCTTTTAGAATAGATATGTATAAGAAACCAAATGTAGTATGCTCTTGGTTTATTTTCTAGGTACTATTGAACAGAAAACTGAGCTTATTTAGAATAAATATAGAGATCTGAAAATTATACATGCTAATAGTACCAAACTCCAAAATCCAAGCTCTTTAAGGAGAGACATTGAAAAGTCAGTTTTCTGAACATCCAAATTCACCTTTTAAAAATTCTGAAAATGCAAGAGAAGATGAATATAAGTATAATATTTGGGGAGATAATTTGTAGGATGTGAGTTATCCTACTCATGCATTAGAAGCTGAGGGTTAGTTTTAATTTCTTTAAACTAGAGGAAAGCAGCTACAATAGTTAGTCTTAGGGAACTGTATCTGCTTTATTTGGCATTTGAAGTTCATAGTAAACTATAACATACTTAAGAAATCTAAAGTCACAGAGATCCTGATAGCCTAGTTTTCTGATGGTGGTAGCAAACATGGCTGAGGCAAATAAATGAATTTTGCTTTGACTACTAATGCCAGAATTTTCAGGGTATGGTCAGAGAATTGATAAAGAATTTTTCTGATTCTGACTAAGAGGTTTTCTGGATTAGAAAGGTTCTCAGACAAAAGTATGCCTTGAGTTTTAGAGAAGTAAAACATCAATAATTAAAATAAGGAATTTATCTAAATAGTATGAAATACTTTTAAAACACTCCCATTTAGTTGGAACAAGATTAAAGATATCTAGAAGCTACACAAAAGCATCACATAGAAAAATTTAAATATCTCCCAAATTTGTTAGAGCATTTATTTTGCAGATTCTGAAAGACCCAATGTATCCCCTAAAGAGGAACTGGTAAGATGACACCACAACAGTTCAAAATAGAACCAGGAAGGATTATTTCTGTACTTGTACCATATGGATGCCAGCAGGATGAAATATAGACCCCACAGAGAAGTACAGAGAAGGCAAAAGAGAAAAGAAAGAATAACAGAGAGAAAAATGTAACAAAAAAAAGAAAACAGTACACATATTCAAAGATTCATAGTATCTGGATTAAGAGGCAAATATTGGAATATTCCTTTTTGTGTTTGTGAGAGATCATTTTTATTAAGACACTCTACTTGTTCTTGGGATATTATGTCAACAACATACAAGATGAGTGGCAAAGAGGAAAAGAGAAAAAATGCTGTGCAAAGCAGAAATCTCAGAGTCCAGCTCACATTATCATCCATATATATAAATGTCTATGGAGAATTCTGGATTATTGACTCAGGGACTATGATCTTAAAGGAGTCATCAACTCAGATTTGTTCTCAAGTGTAATTCAAGTGAGAATTCAAATTCTCAAACACTCTATTGTCGGGGAACCACTGAGGTCCCCAACAATACCAGGAAATGAGTTCCCTTCTACCTCCGAGCCGGTGGAGAATAGATGAAAACTCAGGAATCCGACACAGTTTTAACAGGCTTTACTATCACAGGTTCTGATATACAATCCAAGACCAGGAAAACACCAGACTCTGGGTTCCCTGCTGGGCCCCAGCCACATGTAGATCAAGATGGCTGCCACCACCTGTAGAAGCCCAACAGAGAATGGAGAGGACGGAGAGAGGCAAACGCCAAGGGAAGCAAAATGGCAAAAAAAAAAAAAAATGTCCCTTCTCCTTTCTCCTAGCTTCTTTTATAGACAGAAGCCTGCCAAAATCTTCCAGCCGAGCCCACAAGCTGGGCTATCTAGAGATGAAGCTAGGCAATTGACTGTTTTGAAATGTAGATCTTCAGGTGGGCCTTTATGCCTTGAGTTTCACAAATGCCAGAGCTGATTGCCTGAGGAAAAATCACCCTAGCAGAGGAGGAGGGGGCTGCAACTCTGAATCAAAAGGCAGTTCAGAATGTAACTTGTAGGAAATGGTATTAATACCTTCTACCATGAATATATAGCTAGCAGATCCCAGACTCTGGATCCCACTAAAAGTCCAAAATCCATCAAAATAATTCACTTCGCAATCCTTTAGAATCGAGACACATCAGTTTGCCCAGACGCACACTGGCATGTCTCTGAACTAGGAGAGTTGATTACATCATGGTTGATCTAACGTACTCAAGTACTCTTGGAATATCTACATATGTGCCCCACGCTGGGACCCGTGCAAACAGAATATTGATCTGGGGCAAGCAAGATTCATGATAAAAATATTTATGCCATTTAAAAGTATGAAATCAGTCCAATTCTGCCCAAACTCCCATTGTGTCTGCTCCAAAGGCAGGGACCAGCTCTCCACATAAGCTAAGTGAAGCTGGAGGCTAAGGCTCAGTAGGATGTATCACCCAATACTATTTTACATCAACTTTCTAAACAACTTCTAAGATCATAATGAATACTAATGGAAATTGTATATAAAAAGTATCAATGTCAATTTATTTCTGTTAGTTTAAATAAAGATCTTCTATCACCTTCCTCATTCCGCTGCCTAGAAACCTTCATTCCTTTCTTTCTTTCTTTCTTTTTTTTTTTTTTGCTTCTTATGTCACACCTGGCAGTGCTCAAGAGTTACTTCTGGTTCGCACTCATGAATTACTCCTGGCCAGCCAGGTCAACCATGTGCAAGGCAAATGCACAACCCACAGTGGTATCAATCTAGCCCTCTTCATTTCAAAAGAAGTTGTGATCTAAGAGAAGATGTGACCTCAATGGCTATTGCACTATTACTTCTCATACACCTGCTGAAAATGAGAACTTGAATTGTTGATGAACAATCAACAAATTAATTTTTCTGGATGACACCAATAAACCGATTAGAATGATATTCTCAAATAATAGCATGCTATGAGCAGGAACTGTGTGAGCCACGATGCAGAAATCATTCAGACCTACATGTTAACTGCAACCTGTTACATAAACATAATCATATGACCAGATAAATCTAAAAAAGTGTCATATTTTCCCTAAAAAATTTATCCAGATTTCTCAGATATATCAGATACTCTACAGACAGATCAGACATACTAACATTTTCTGATAGTAGACTGTTAGGAAAATTTAGCACGGAGAGAATTTCTGTTCTGATATGACCAGGCTTCAGTGATTAGACTATGATGGATGACTTCAAGTGAACAAAAACTCACAAACTTTGAGATATTTCTTTGTGTTTAGAAGAGGCTTAATAAGAAAAGAAATGTTGGGAAATAAGCTTTTGCTTCCATACAGAGAAGAAAACTGTATTAATATTTCTTTTAGGAACTAAAGAAAAAGTTCAGAAACATCGATCTTGATTATATTTATTTTCATTTTAATTAAAACCTACTATTATTTATCATTTTCTTTTAAATGGATATGCTTTCATTGCAGTTTAACATTCTATGTAGAGGTGATGCATAACAGAGTTAATTGATTAGTGCAATTGCAATTTAGTTTAATATACCAAATCTCTGGTGTGAAATATCCACAGTTAATGACCATCATAGACTGACTGAGGTCATTGTAAGTATTACCAACCCGAAATTCAATTTTACAGATGAGAAAGAGAAAGTGGTCATTAAAGTGTGCATCTCTCTCAGTTTTACTATCTGGTTATGTAGATCTTTACAGTCTTTATCATACTGTTTTCTTCCCTTGAATTGTCCCTTCCATGACTAATTCATTTTAGACGTTTTAGAATTAAAATTTATGTAGCCAACACATGAGTTGTTAATAATGACCAGGATTCCAGTTCTTATTTCTCGTTATGGTTAAGTAAAAACTTGCATTCATCTATAAGAACATAATTGTCCAAGGCTTTGTCAATTGAGCTTACATCCTTTCTGTCATGCATTTTGTAGTATAGAGCTGGTTTTCTAGAAGTCTCCCTTGGAAAAAGATAAAGAAAGGGAAATTATCTATCATACCATTCAGAAGTTTTAAACAAAGATGGGGAGCATCTGAAAAGTGTTGTTTAGTCCTATAACAAGATCTGGTCCCAAGAGGTTGAAAATTTTACTCTTCTGCCCAACAAAGTCCCAAAAACACAAATGTACTAGACTGAAAACTACTGTTATGTGATATCATATTAAATATGATGATAGTTTGCCTCATTTCATCTTTAAAGGTAAAAGTCAGATTTTAAGGGCCATAAAATATATTCTCCAGTATATTACCTTGTGCATAGTATGTGCTTAAAATTATGCCCTAAATTAGAGTTACAGATTGAGTAGGTAGAGGGAAGGAGATATAGGAAAGAAAGAGAAAAAATTGCCCAATTAGTAGAAGACAAGAATACAATGCATTATAACAGAAAAGATATATATATATATATACATATATACATATATAAAATACATACATATATACATATATAAAATATAATAGAAGGTTCAGCCTTTATTTGCCATTATTAGCAGAAATTTAAGAAAATTAGTTACACCTAGAGCTTCCAGATTCATCATCTTTAAAATAAGAATATCACCACACCTGGGAATATACCCTGGGAAGCCAAAACACACAATGGAAACATCATCCCTACTTTTATAGTCATAGCAGCATTATTCACTATAGCCAGGATCTGGAAACAACCAGAGTGCCCAAAAATTGATGACTGGATAAAGAAACTTTGGTACATCTACACAATGGAATACTATACAGTGGTTAGGAAAAACAAAGTTATAAAATTTGCCTATAAATGGATGGACATGGAGAGGATCATGTTGAATGAAATTAGCCAGAAGGAGAGAGACAGATATAGAATGACTGGATTTATTCGCATGACATATATATATATATATATACATATATATGTATGTATATATACATATATATACATACATATATATATACATATTATGAGACCAATATTCAAGGTCAGGCGAAATGTGGATAGGGAGGTCTTGCCAAAGGTGGAAACTATCACATATGTGTGGGAGCAGAGGTTAGGTAAGATAGAGAAAGGAGCAGGGCCAATAATTGTCGAAAGTCTATTACAATCCACAACATGTAAGAGAGAGGGAAGACATAGAGACAGAGAGAGAGAGAGAGAGAGAGAGAGAGAGAGAGAGAGAGAGAGAGAGAAAAGAGATGGCGAACCTGCCACAGAGGCAGGCTAGGGGAGGGGGAGGTTATCGGGGACATTGGTGATGGGAGGTGGGCACTGGTGGAGGGATGGTGCTGGTACACTGTATGGCTGAAACCCAAACATGAACATTTTCGTAACTGTCAATAAATAAATAAATAAATTTTAAGAAATAATTCCATTAGAAAAAATAAGAATATTAAGATTGAATTAACTTTGTCACTCTTGAGATTAAAGAAATCTTTGATAGACAATAAGTTTAGTATTATAGTATTTCAAGTCTTTCCTCTCTTTCCTTTCATTACTTAAATATCTTAAATATCTTAAAAGTAACTCTTCATCTTTCTTTCACCAAAAAATCCTATATGTGCTGAAACAGAAAGTTTACAGAGAAAGATCAAGGAAGAGTCCACAACTTTGATCTTTAGACTCTAGGTATAAAACAGCCCAAGGATAAGAAGCTAAAGGAAGGGGCAGAGTAGATAGCCTTAGAAAGTAAAATGGATAATCAGCAGGGGGAAATCTTAAGTAAACTGCTTTGCAGAAAGTTTCTGAACAAAAAGTAGAGGCTCTGAGGTGAAGGAAGTGATAATAGAGAGGAAGTAGATGATTCACCAAATGACAGTGAATTGTGATAAGAACAGAGGGAGCAGATGGGTCTATCCATTGAAGACTACATAACTGGGATAATACATTCTGAAGGGCCTTCAGCAGAGTATATCAGATTATCTTTGTTTTCGAAGAGAACAGAATAACTCATTTCCAGGCACTATTACTCTGATTGGAGATAGGGACAGGTAATTAGCAGTATTACTTCAGAATTCAGACTAATCTAAATTTAAATCTTGAATCTGCCACTTTCCACTTGAATGCTTTTTAACAAAGGATTCCAGACATCATTTTTCTTATTTGTAATTAATGTAGTTACCTCATGGGATTATGATGACAATTGAAAGGGGTGAAGCTACAGTTAGCTCTATGTCTGGCACGCAAAATTGTTCAGTTATTACTAATTAGGCATGAGTAATAAATTAAGACGCCCCTTGTGTTTGCTGTCTTCCTATCCTTACCTAAGTAAAACCAAGGCAAAGTAAAGTTAAATATATGCAAGTATTTCAAAACTGACTCTGGAAAACTAGTGTGTTGCTAGTAAAAACCCTATCACTATAGTGACCAAGGAAGCAAGTTTGCAGAAGAAATTTCTAAAACTGAACTTATATCAAAATTGGAAAATAAAAGCTGTTTCAGAGCTAGAGAATTGCAGCTAGATTCTAACCCTGCTAATTTACATAAAAACCTTTTGTGTCTGATAATTTCTCTGTCAAATAATATAGAACAGTTCAACTTAATCTAGTTTACAATATCACAGAGTCATCAATAGTTCCTTAGTTTTTACTAAGCATTCAGAACACTTGATCTTATCTCTCAATTCCATTACTTTTGTTTTTATAGTTTTGTTTGCTTTTACAAGATCAACAGAGAAAGGCTGTTAGGGAGAACTTAGTACCTTTTGAAAGATTTTTTGTTATGTAACACACAAGCTATGATTAAATTTAATTGATCATTTTAATTATCTTCTCCAACACTTGAAAACTAAACATTAAAATTTATTTCATTAGATGGCGTTCTATTCATGACAGTGATTTACATGTTAATGACCAGGTGGTGGGTCATTTAAACCCTTTTATATAGCACATATGCGTGTATATAGATACATAGACAGATAGACAGACAGATAGATGATAGATAGAGAGATAGATAGATAGATAGATAGATAGATAGATAGATAGATAGATAGATAGATAGAAATATCAAATATTAGGATAATTTCAATTTCATTCTGACTATAGTATAAAATAGACAAAATAAATATGTAAGTAACAAAACATTTAAATAACACATCTTTACTAAATCTAGTTTTTACATTGATCTGATACTTGGTTTGAAGATGTTCCTTTTAGTGTGGATATGGGAGGAAAATTATACATTTTCAAGATTTATATAAAGACCATTGAGTGATTCAGTTTATAAAGTACATTTATATCTCATCTACTTATTTTCTTCTATTGTCTTACATCTCAAAAATACACATTTTTCTGACTTCTAAGTATATAACTCACAAATACTGGATTCAAGTGTAACAATGAATCATTCTCTGCCTAAGAGATAAAAAGCCACACATATGAATACTATTTGAAACCTTGAATATAAATGTTCTGTCTCTTTTTATTTTCCAAGTTTCTAAAATCTAGTTTCACTGGAGAAAATGTCAGAAAATAAGCAGAAATAAAACTTTTCCTTAAATCAGACTTTGTTTCTTAGATTCTATCATATACTACTTTAAAGAAAAGTACATCCATATTCAAAAATGGATGCTAAATGTTAGCACTTTAACAATATAATGAAGAGTTTTGTTTTCCTAAAACTGCATTTTGACTTTTATAAAGAATTGAAGCTCTTGAATATGTTAAGTAGAATGCAAATCCACTTATTTTGCTTTCAGGATTGCTACTTTAGTGAAACAAAAGTTTCACCAAACTAATTTAATTTTGATTAACTCAAATTAATGATCTTTTCATATTTACAGACTTAGATCAGTTGTACTTATGCAAACATGTGTATATGCATATATATATATATATATATACATGCACATATATATATGAAAATTTGGTTAGGTATTCCAAATAAAAAAGAAAATATGACAAAACAAACAATAAGCCTCAAATTTCATGAAATTATAGTTTTATATCAATAACAGGTTACTGTAAAGACAGAAGAGAGAATGCACCAAAATATCCTTTTAAAAAAGAAAAGGAAGGACCACCACGAAGAAAGCAAGCTCAAAGCTAATTTGAGCTATTGACGGACAATGATTACGATTTCTTTAATTTATAACATTGCTATCAGACAAACAGTATTGATCACCTTTATATTTTTTTCCTATTATACTATCATTCCTCATTTGTTTTAGTTTATGTAAATATAGAACACTACAAAAGAATAAATGCATATTTAGAAATGTGCAGTTTTAATACTAGAAAAGTTATCACATTAAAAACATTAAAAAATAAGAAAATTTAAAAATCTACTGTCTATTCATTTCTGTATCTGTCCTTTTTCTCTGTTTCTGTATTTCTTTTCAGTAACTGAATGATTTCAAAATTGATTGAGAAAATGTAAAGTAATAGCAAAGATGTCAATTCAAACAACTCAAAGATTAAAGTTTGCATTTTCTTAATTTTTGAAAATAGTTCCTTACCCATCACTGTCAGCAATAATTTTGATTCATATCTCTAAATTTATGTTCCTTTGATGAACTTTTCTGTCATTGAATGTTGTGATTGTTTTATATGTAATTTTATCTTAAAGATATCTCAATTTTATTTTTCTGGACATATAATTAAATAAGTAAAACAGAAATAATTCAGTCACTCAACACCTTCAGAAGCAAACTCATTCTAAAGCTTGAATGGACAAAGAAAGATGCGCTAAAATTTACTACTTCATTCTCAAAAAAAAAAGAATGAAGATAAATTTAAAAGATATTCAAAAGAAATTGACATAAGAATCACTTTATAAATAACATAGAGTTGGTCAGATGACAGGAAGTATTGATAGAAAAAATTCAAGAGAAATTTTGTCATTCATAACTCATCAAATATCTTTGGTCAATACTAAAATGTGATGATCATATTGGTTATTTAATAAGTATTTCAGTTTCCTTATTAAAAAGTCAAATAGTTTCTAGATGAAAACTTGCCACAATTTACCTGAAATGTTATAATGCTTCATATTAGAACCTTTCTCTAAAGTGACCCTTCTTACTTAAAAATTGACTTTTTAACCAAATAATTATTTTCCGGACATTTATGCCATGTCATATCATCATATCATATCATATATCATATTATATTATATATTATATTAGGACAGAAGTTAATAATACCCAAATCCCTTCCATATGACTGACACTAACTAGTTATTTTTAATTGCTTGCCTATTTAATATGAAAAGTTAGATTCTGCTTCCAGCAATGGCATCATATGGCATTAGAGATTTGCTTAAACTGAAAACAAGTACAAAAGATATTGTAATTATTCAAGATTGTAATTATTCAAATTGTAATTATTCTTGAATTGTAACAATTCAAGACAGTCACTTTAAGAACTAGCAGTGTTTATGGGCTAGACCAATAGTACTGAGTGTAGAATATTTGCCTTACATGCAGTCAACCCAATTTGGTCATCAGTATCATAACCGTAAGGCCCACCAGGAGTGATCCCTTAGCACAGAGGCAGGAGTAAGTCCTTAACATAGACTGGGTGTGGCCCCAAAAACAAGCAACAAAAAAACCGAAAATATTCTAAGGCATGCAAGAACTTTAACAGTGTTTATTAATTACAAATCACTGTTTCATTGGTCAAGGTGGATTTACAGACTTTACAGCAAATTGTTCTCATTCAGCTCAGAGTATTAAAACCATAGCTTCATCTGACAAATGTAGAAATTTTGATCCAATAAACAAAAACTGTGAATCAAAGAGAGGGCGATATAAGAAAGGTGATCATAAAATACTGAAATAAGCTCAGTACTTATCCAAGATGATTCTTAACTTTGTAAGCAAGCAGGAAAACATGCCCATGAAAATAAAGCGTAGAAGAAATTAGAAAATTTTTTCTTGACTTCATTACTCACTCCACAAATTAAGGGAAATACATTTAATTGATTTAATTGATGGACTTTAATTGATGGAGATTAAATGTATTTAATCTCCATCACTCATTTAATCTCCATCACTTTTTTGTTGTTAATAACTGAACTACAAGGACAAAAAAAGTAAACTTCTGGGAACAAAAGCTAAAAAAAAGAAAAAGAAAAAAAGCAGATTGCAGTGATGATGACAGAGCAAATAGATGTATTGTTTTTTGGACTTGGAAGGTGAATTGCTTACTAATATAAACAATGGGCTGGAGCAATAGTACAGCAAATTGGGTGTTTTCCTTACTCCTGCTGAACAAGGTTTAATCTCTGTACCCCATTAGGTCATTGAAAACCTTCAGGAGTGATAGCTGAACACAGAAACAGCCAAAGCCCTAAGCACTGTATGGCCCCCAAACAAAAAAGAAATGAATAAATAATACACAAATATAGAGAGTAACTCACAGAGAACAATATAGAATTGAGTAATTTCAATTTGGCTTGTGTAAACCCCAAATTAACAAACATACAAAAATTTCAATAGAATGACTCATAACCACTAAAAAATTGTAATCCCAGATGTTGAATAAAAAATACTTCAGAGCAATCACTATACATTAACTGTAAAAAAATATTCCAAGGAATTCAAAGAAAATAAATTAATAATAATAGCATGGGAGTGTCAAGAGAATTGAAAAGAACAAATAGGAATTCTGGAAGCAAAAAGCTTACCAAATTAAAACTATGACTAAATTAGTTCAATACCAGAATAAAGATAAATGAACAAAAACTGTTTATGAACTTGAAGACACACTAAAGTGAATCATATTATTTTAGCTACAAAAATATATTGAATAAATATTGAGAATTTTATTCTGTTTCTATGACTATTTGGTAAATTTTCCATATATCTGCAAACTGGAGTCTCAGAAGGAGATGGGAGAATGAAATAAAATATTTTTAAGATGCTATTTGATGAAAAAATTTTAACTTGGAAACAAAAATTCTTCACACACCCAAAAGTATTATAATATACACACACATGTTTCAAAATAGTTAATTTGACCCTTTATGTAATCTGTGTTAATCTTATTTTATATTTTATATACGAGCAATCAGACATCTTAGTGATCTAAATTACTCACATGTATAGGAAACAAGAATTTAATTTAGGTCTGCTTGATCCTAAATAAGTATTTTCACTATGGACTCTGTCACTAACAAATAGCAATAACATAAAACTGTAGATGGGTGGATTGCAAGGTCTTAAGAGCCTCTTTAATAAAGTATGCTTCCTTTAGTGTCTTTGCTAATATCCTTTATATTTTGGGTAATAAACACTGACTCCAGAACAATATGTTCCATACTGCTAGATTTGTATAGCACAGATCCCAAGACACCTGTCTTGGGGATAGTTTCATGGCCTAGGGGTAGATAAAATTCTCCATGTACCATTTGGTTTCTGCCTCTCGAGGTGTTGCAGGTGTGGCTTCAATATCCAGCTACGCCAGCAGATGGCAGACAGGAGACAGGCTTGTCTGCAACCAGGGTTCTGCCCCGTGAGCCCTGGATGGTTGATGGTCTGACATAGAAAAAGACTGGGTCTCCTGGGATGAACCCAGAGCCACGGCAGAGCCTGGCAAGTTATCTGTGGTATAATTGATATGACAAAAACAGTAACAATATTGAACCTCATTCCCAATGAATGGAGACAATACTGGCGCCTACTCGAGCAAATTGATCAACAACAGGAAGATAAGTGACAAGTGACCATTTAATTAAGAAAACCCTGGCAGGGTGGGAGTGACAGTGCGGCAGGTAGGGTACTTGACTTGCACACAGTCAACCCAGGTTCAGTCCCTGGTATCACTTATCATCCCCTGAGACCAGCAGGAGTGATCTCTGAGCATGTGCTGGGTGTGGCTCCAGAACAAACACAAAAACAAAACAAAAGAAAATCCTAGTCTTCTATCTGAAGGAAAGTAAACAAGCAATGCAATGTTTTTTGTGTCTTATTCAATGGAACTCTTTCCCCTACAAATAGAAACGACATGGCAGATACAATGAGTTAGAACATATAATTGAAGCCCATACTTGAGAAAATAAAATCTCCATTGCTAAGCAAATATACATGCATTGTCATGACATTGAAGCATTTGAATAAAAATGGCACAAAGCAGAAAAAACAATTCACAGTCCTCTGAGAAATGTAGATGAAATGTGTTCTTTAAAAAATGCTTGTAAAACATTTTCTTTAAGATACTAATATTAAAATGTATAAAATTCATCTTTAATATTTGCGAATGTTATTAACTCATAGCTGGCCAACATCATTCCTTACTCCAGCTTAATTTCTTTTCCCCAGCATAACATTCAAATTATTCTTAGTCAGGCTCAGCTTCCATATGAAACCTCAAACTATATCCAGGAATACGAAGAACATAATTATTATCTTTGTTAGCAAAAAGCAGACCAATTATTTTCCCATTTATC
Source organism: Cryptotis parvus (assembly GCA_021461705.1). Classification (NCBI taxonomy): domain Eukaryota; kingdom Metazoa; phylum Chordata; class Mammalia; order Eulipotyphla; family Soricidae; genus Cryptotis; species Cryptotis parvus. The sequence goes on from JAJIBD010002639.1 coordinate 16,371, forward strand.
TGTTTAATTGTTATAGTTTAGGCCACATGTTTACAATAGTTTTAACACTTTGCTTTGTATCTAGCAACACAAAATCTCAGTTACCGAAGGACTCAAGATCCCCTACTAATATTTCTGTGACTTCTAGACTATCTCCTCATCCCTCTCCTCCCCCACCAAAGACACACAGCTATATTCCCCTTTAATTGGTTTTCTCAGTACTCTAATCCAGGACCAAGGGTTTGGTCTAATTTGATAGCGTATTTCCTTGTTTAGTTTCTCAGTATATCACAGATGAATCAGAACATCTGGTATTGTCCTCCTTCTGAACTATTTTTGCTTTGTGTGATATCCTCCATTTCTATTCAGGTTGCAAACAAATTGCATTATTTTATCTTTTCTTGTGGCTGTGTTTTATTTCATTTTGTATACATAACATCTTTATCATTTTTCTGACATAGGACATTTGAGTTATTTCCATATCTTGGCTGTTGTGCTAAGGGCTTCAATAAGCAACGGCGGGTATATATTTTTTTCAAATGTATGTTTTAGTTTGGGGCATATCAGTCAGTCCACAATTTTCTTTTTTAGTAATATCTCTGTCTATTTTTGATATTAGGATATTGTTGAACTTATAGAACCTGTAAGGAATGATTCCTGTTTCTTTGATATTTTGGAAGAGCTTGAAGAGTATAGCCAGTAACTCTTCTTTGGTAGCACCTCACTAGTTAATACATGAAGGCCTTTGTTCTTAGGGAAGATTTTTCATTACTTTATTGGTTTCTTCACTTGTGATTGAAGAAACACCCTTTCAAATGAAATAATAATATATACACCACACACAAACATATCCACAACCAAGGATTGTAAATATACATATATGTGAATGTATGATTGTAAGTATTTTTACATGTACACATTACTATCACTGTATCACTGTCTTCCCGTTCATCATCGATTTGCTCGAGCGGGCCCCCAGTAACATCTCCATATGTCCTGTCTCATGCTAGTAGAGCCCAAGGGAATCTGCTTGCTCCAGGAACATGAAGAGCCTCAATCCATTCCAGAATGAGGTCTATAATTGTTACTGGTATTTGGCATATCAAATACAACACAGGTAGCTTGCCAGGCTCTGCCGTGCAGGTAGCATACTCTTGTAGGCATCTCTAAGTCCAGCATTTATTGAAAACCGCGTGGCCACAAGTGACTGTGCGAGCCGGGCTGTGATAGGCTGGTCTGATTGGTGGAGTTCTGACGGAGAGAGAAGTCCGGATGTGGAAAAATGGAGGCCCTCATGGAGTGGGGGGTCGCTCTGGCTTGTTGCGAGTCTCTGCTGGGGTGGTGGGCCAGGGCTGGAACCCACCATCCCTCCCGGGCACCTCATGAGCGGCTGGTCACAGGGAGAGCCAATAGCAGCTCTGCCCCCATGTCTGCGAGTCTCTGGACTGGCATACCTGAGCCGGATTTAAGAAAGACTGCTGCAGGGTAGAACTCGATGACCCGGGCTGTGATGTACACATTACATTTATAAAATCACACAATGTCTTTATTAGACTTTTTATTTTGTTTGTTTTGGGGACACCATTGGCAGTGTTCAGGGCTTTAGGCTACTTCTGGTTCTGAACCAGGAATCACTGGTGGAACTTGGGGAACCATATGTAGTCTCAGGAATCAAGCTCTAGACAGCTGTGAGCAATCTATCCAGCTCTACTGACTGAAATTTTTTATGTTAAAATTTTCTGTCTTAAGACATTAAGTGAGCATTCTAGGCCTTTTCGCTTCCTCCTTAGTAAAGCATTATGGCTATGCCTAAAAAAACTCTTCATATGTAAAAATAATAGTGGCCAAGATGGGCATAATGAGATATAAATAAAGGCTTTGTGTATGTAAGGATGTCTCAAGTATAAGAATTAATATCTAAATTGTGATTATAAATATAACTATGTTTCAGAACCATCTGGATATCTTGATAAAAATGCAAGTTTTCTGCCTTGCATTTTTATCCACCCAGGGGTGGATTCTGTGAACCCATATTTTTAAGAAGTATTCCTGGTGATGTGAACGATATAGCCCATTAATCATTGGCACCAAACAATAACTTTTAGAAAGGTTGAGCCTTCTCTAATTATTAGACTTTTCTTGGATGCTTTAAGAACTATAATTACTGGCCATGAGGATATGACTTAAGAAGAGATATAATCATGAAGAGAGTACCTCTCAAGAGACAGGAATTCTAGAAATAAATCTTAGAGGATAGATTAGTAAAACTATGAACTACCAAAGTAACAACAAATATTAGGAATTCCATACTTGTGTTCAAATAAGGCCTTCCCAAGGAAACTTTGGCCTGATTATGCATGATCCTTTCAACTGATAAAAAGCATTACTCTACAAACTCTCTTCTCTCAGAAAATTTCTTCAAATGCTCAGAGCATTCACGTATTAAGATTCTTTAAAAGTCAATCTCAAGAATCCCTATTAAGGGCACTGGTGGAGGGAGGGTGCTGGAACACTGTGTGACCGAAACCCCCAAACATGAACAATGTTGTAATTGTATATCTCACAGTGGTATAATAAAGGGAGGGATGGCTGATTCTAGCCCTGGCCCCCACCCCAGCAGAGCATTGCAACAAGTCAAATGACCTCCCACTCCATGAGGGCCTCCATTTTCCACATCTGGACTTCCCTCTCGTCAGAACTCCACCCAGCAGACCAGCCTATCACAGCCTGGCTCATCGAGATACACCCTGTAGCAGTCTTTTTTTAAATCCGCCCAGGTATGCTGATCCAGAGACCTCACAGACATGGGGCAGAGCTGCTACTGGCTCTCCCTGTGCCTAGCTGTTCACGAGGTGCCCGCAAGGGATGGCGGGTTCTAGCCCTGGCCCACCACCCCAGCAGAGCCTCACAACAAGCCAGACAACCCCCACTCCATGAGGGCCTCCATTTTCCACATCCGTACTTCCCCCCCCCGCGCAGAACTCCACCCAGTAGACCAGCCTATCACAGCCCCGCTTGCAAGTGGCCACTTGCGGCTGCGCGGTTCATCAATAAATGCTGGATTTAGAGATGACTACAAGAGTTTGCTACCCGCACGGCAGAGCCTGGCAAGCTACCCATGTCGTATTTGATATGCCAGATACCAGTAACAATTACAGACCTCATTCCCATAACCTGATGGAATGGGTTGAGGCTCTTTATGTTCCTGGAGCAAGCATGTGCCCTTGGGCTCTACTTATATGAGACAGGACATATGGAGATGTTACTGATGCCCGCTTGAGCAAATCGATGATGAACGGGAAGACAGGTATAATAAAATATTTGAAAGTAAAGAACTTGCCATAGAGGCATGCTAGGGGGGGGTAGGGAATTGGGGACATTGGTGGTGGGAAATGGGCCCTGGTGGAGGGATGGGTGCTGGAACACTCTATGACCAAAACCCAAATATGAACATCTTTGTAATTATATATCTCATGGTGGTATAATAAAATATTAAAAAAAAGAATTTCAATTAAAATTTTTATATAAGCATATCATATAGATATATTGGTTCATTCCTAGAGCCATGTGTCTTAAATAAAAACATTCTGGAATCCAAATTTAACGAACAAAAACAATTAGGAAAGGTGACAACCAAACTAAAACAACGGATATGATTTAATGTATCTGAACTGGCTTCCTTAATTTTGGAATTTAAGGATAAATGGAAAGAAAAGAAGGTTTTGAGCAGATATTAACTATACACTGTGCTTATAAATTCAAAGAAGCATTCTGCACCTCCGAAAGAAACAGTGACCAAGATAGAAAGTCCACAGAATGGGAAAGAATATTCACCCAATACCCATCTGATAAGGGGTTAATATCCAGGATATATCAGGCACTGGTACAGCTATATAAGAAAAAAAACAGCCAACCCCATTAGAAAATGGGGAGAGGAGATGAACAGAAACTTTGACAAGGAAGAAATCCGAATGGCCAAAAGGCATATGAAGAAATGCTCATCATCACTAATCATCAGAGAGATGCAAATCAAAACAACAATGAGATATCACCTCACACCACAGAGAATGGCCCATATCCAAAAGGGCAAAAGCAACAAGTGCTGGCGTGGATGTGGGGAAAAGGGGACTCTCATACACTGTTGGTGGGAATGTCGACTTGTACAACCTTTCTGGAAAGCAATATGGACATTCCTCCAAAGACTAGAAATTGAGCTCCCCTTTGACCCAACCATACCGCTCCTGGGAATATACCCTGGAAAGCCAAAAACGCACAGCGGAAACACAATCCGCACTTTTATTTTCATAGCAGCACTGTTCACAATAGCCAAAACCTGGAAACAACCAGTATGCCCGAGAACTGAGGACTGGATAAAGAAACTGTGGTACATCTACACAATGGAATACTATGCAGCTGTCAGAAAAAAAAGAAGTTATGAAATTTTGCTATAAATGGATGGATATGGAAAGAATCATGTTGAGTGAAATTAGTCAGAAGGAAAGAGAGAGACATAGAATGACTGCATTTATTTGCATGACATAAATATACTAGGTGATCTTACCAAAAGTGGAAATTACCGCAAGCGTGTGGGAGTCAGAGGTTGGTTTAGATAGAGAAAGGAACATGAGTGAATAAATGTCTAAAGTTCTGATACTAACATAGAACTGAGCATTAAATACAGACAAAAAATGCAAGTGATGGCTTCTAAGTGTATCCGTAGTGCAACCCACAATGTGTGGGAGAAGGAGGAGAGAGAGAGAGGGAGAGGAGAGGAGATAAAGAACCTGCCATTTAGGCGGGATGTGGGAGGGGAGGGAATTGGGGACATGGGTGGTGGCTGAGGGGCACTGGTGGAGGGCGGGTGCTGGAACACTATGTGACCGAAACCCCCAAGCGTGAATAACATTGTAATTGTATATCTCACGGTGGTATAATAAAATGTTAAATACAAAAAAAAAAACTAAAAAGATATTTCCACTATCAAAAAAAAAAAAAGAAATAAAGAACCTGCCATGGAGTTGGGCTGGGGAAGGGGGAGGGAACCGGGGACGTTGGTGGTGGGAGATGGGCACTGGTGGAGGGACAGGGGCTGGAACACTGTATGACCAAAACCCAAATATGAACTTTTTAATTGTATATCTTTTTATTTGTATATCTCACGGTGATATAATAAAATACTTTAAAATAAATAAATAAATAAATAAATTCACAGAAGCATAGAATATTTGCACATACATCCACCAGTGCTATCATTTTCTCTAGTAGTCATAATCTATGTGGCACTATTCTGGTGTCTCAAAAATGACTCCTTCATCCCTTTCTTAGTTTATGTTAAGATGAGCAGGAGCTAATGAACAAGTTCTTTAAATGTCACATAGTTCTGAAATCATCATGAGAAAAAAAAGAGGATTGTAAATGGAGTCTGACTCATCTCAAGAGTGCAATTTAGTTTGTGGCGGTTTAGTTTGTGGTCATACTGATAACCAGTTCCAAATCCTCTGATGCCATATTACTTTAACTCAGAAAGTTTCCATCTAGTAACAACCAGGCTGTCCTTTTTCCTGTAAGCCATTTGTTTCTATTTTAAACATATTCCAATAAAGGTGTCAGACTTAGTTAGGGAAATCAAGTATAAACATTTATCATCAATGCAAATATAAAATTAAATCAATGTTAGGTCGTCAATACATTAAACTCCTGTCGAGTCTAATTATAACTCCTTCAAACTTCCTTTCACTGGAGAGGATTCTATGATGCCGGAAAGGTAGCAGGGATCTTCCTGCAGATATTGCAATTCCCAAGGACGAAGATTGAGATTTTTGCCAGTGCTCCCTGCAGCTTTAGCATTGTTTCCTAAGTAAAGTCACTTTGTTATGAAAGATGTTAATATTTTAAACTATTTTACTAATCAAAATACTGAATCAAAAGTGAGTGGGTAAGCACACTACCCAAGGGACTACTAGTTTTATTCTTTCCTTCTGAATGTAAATGATGATGCCAAGCCAGGAACTGATATTTAATTGCTTCTGAAGGAATTTTGATGTCACAATCTTATCCTTGATTATTAACAGTTTCATAATTTTCTGATTAGTTAGACTAATGCCAATGATGGTAGTAAGACTTATGCCAATGCCAATTCTAGCTTAGTTTTATTTCTTTGCCTATAACTTAGTAAGCATAGGTTTTCTTATTCTTTGGTTTATCAGTTATAGAAAATTCTCTTTTATAAGATGAATTGCTAAATACTCAGGAATTTAAAGAGTTTAAAAACTACAGATAGTTGTAATTAACTAAGATGAAAGTATTTGTACTATGGAAAATGGGAAACACAACATTGAAACTCTCCTTTATTTCCAGAAAGCTGGGATAAAAGCTAAAGCATGCTAAAGACTGTATTACAGAATTTTAATTCCAACCACAGCCAAATTATCCTCTAATCTTTAGAAACATTTCCCCATTAATACTTTCTACTACAGGTGTTGATTTTTTTTGTTTTTTGGGGGAACTCCTGAAAATGTCCAGTTAAGCATGGCTGTTAACAGGGATCATTCCTGGCAGTGCTTGGGGGGACCACAGAGGGTGCAGGTATTAAGCTTGGGTCAGTCACATGCAAGGCAAGTGCCATGGCAGCTTTATAGTTTTTTCAGTACCTTTAAAAGTATTTATATATTGTTTTTTTGTGGATTTTGTTTGTTTTGTTTGAGGTCATATCAGGCAGGATTTACCTCTCTTCTGCACTCAGGAATCCCTTATGATAGTGCCTAGTTGACAATCACTTGATCACTTGACATCCCGTTATTCATCAATTTGCTTGAGTGGGTGCAAGTAGCATTTCCATTTGTCCCTGTCACAGGCCAGTGAAGTTCAATGACCTCTCCTTGCTCCAGGAATACGAAGAGTCTCAAACTGTTCGTTCGAGGTCTTGACAAAGAAATCTGACCTACTTGTAGGTGGGTGACCTCATGATCTTTTGACGTCCCATGGGATCCAGTCGATAACTGCTCTAGTCCAGCAGCCATCTCCAAGTCGCATTACATGTCCAGCCTATATGATTTTTGATGTCTTGGCAAACAAGACAGCATCCCTGATTCTCAATGGTCTACGGAGGTCGAACTCAGGATTCCTCCTCTCACTTCAGTGAGGCATGATATTCCAAGCATAGCTCTTGATTCTACAAGGAACTGATCCTTGATGTCAAAAGAGGGGTTTGGCAGGGTAATGCCCTTTCACCGAAACTCGCCAGCGCCACCCTCGAGAACATCATGCAACAATTAGAATGGGAAGGAATGGGAGTGAAGATAGACGGTCCGCAACTACACCACCTCTGCTTCGCTGATGACATCGTTCTAATAACACCACACATTAGCCAAGAGGCACAATTGCTGGCTGACTTAGAATGAGAATGTGGAAAGATAGTTCACAGCTGAATCACAACAAAACAATGTTCATGAAAAATGAACTAGTTCCAGATGCTCCATCACTCTCAAGGGAACAAACATCTCTGAATGCAGATGCAAATCAAAACAATGTGATACCATCTTACACCACAGAGTCTGGCACATATCCAAAAGAGCAAGAATAAGTGCTGGCATGGATGCGGGAAAAGGGGACTCTCATCTATTTTTGGTGAGAATGTCGACTGGTACAGACTTTCTGGAAAACTATATGGATATTCCTCCAAAGACTAGAAATTGAGCTCCCATTTGACCCAGGCATACCACTCCTGGGGATATCCCTGGGAAGCCAAAAACACAAAGCGGAAATACCATCTGCACTTTTATGTTCATAGCAGCACTATTCACAATAGCCAGAATCTGAAAAGAACCACAATGCCCGAGAATTGATGACTGTGTCGGGCGCTCCGCCGGGTCCCCGACAGTGCCGGGAAGCGAAGTTCCCTTCTACCTCCGGGCCGGCGAGGAATGGATGAGCACTCAGGGATCCGATGAGGTTTTAAAAGACTTTACTTATTACAGGTTCAGGCATACAAATCAGCAAAAGGAAAAACCCGATGCTTAGGATTCCAGGCTAGAACCCCAGCCACGTGTAGGCCAAGATGGCAACCACCACGTGTGAAACTTCCAAGGGAATAATCGCTCACAAGGCGAAATCCCACTGGGAAGAAGAAGCCTGGGAGAGCGGGGAACCGGCTAGTTTATACCCCCAGCAACTCAGACCTTCCTCCCATTGTTATGGAAAGCAGGGAGGGTCCAATGCCTTTAGGTAGTCCCTCCCTGCATCTCACCTAGGGCCTTTACTGTGCTAATGTTTTGAGCCGGAATGCCTTTGAAATGTAGAGAAGGGGTTTCTGAGATGGCATGTCACTGTACCAAAGATCAACACCAATGCCAGTTAAATATTTCTCCAAGCCTTCACAAGTCTCCTCTACTTCATTGTAGTTTTATATTTTATCAGGGAGCCATGCTTGTTTGTTTGGAAGCAAACAGCATTTCTCTCTGGTCTAATTACTTAGGTGTCCTTACGTGGCCAGGCTAATATGCTGGTAAGATCTAGCTAGTCCCACGATGATTGTGATAGCATGGGAGAATATTTATACCAGCTAGTACAGCATACATGGTCAGATAAACTGCCACATTTAGACTACCCCCTTATCTACGGAGTGATCTGCGGGAGGCAATCCAGAGCAGATGCAGCGGCCCTTAGGAGTCCTGCAACATTCCTGGCAGTGCTTGGGGACCACAGAGGGTGCAGGTATTAAGCTTGGGTCAGTCACATGCAAGGCAAGTGCCATGGCAGCTTTATAGTTTTTTCAGTACCTTTAAAAGTATTTATATATTGTTTTTTGTGGGATTTTGTTTGTTTTGTTTGAGGTCATATCAGGCAGGATTTACCTCTCTTCTGCACTCAGGAATCCCTTATGATAGTGCCTAGTTGACAATCACTTGATCACTTGACATCCCGTTATTCATCAATTTGCTTGAGTGGGTGCAAGTAGCATTTCCATTTGTCCCTGTCACAGGCCAGTGAAGTTCAATGACCTCTCCTTGCTCCAGGAATACGAAGAGTCTCAAACTGTTCGTTCGAGGTCTTGACAAAGAAATCTGACCTACTTGTAGGTGGGTGACCTCATGATCTTTTGACGTCCCATGGGATCCAGTCGATAACTGCTCTAGTCCAGCAGCCATCTCCAAGTCGCATTACATGTCCAGCCTATATGATTTTTGATGTCTTGGCAAACAAGACAGCATCCCTGATTCTCAATGGTCTACGGAGGTCGGAACTCAGGATTCCTCCTCTCACTTCAGTGAGGCATGATATTCCAAGCATAGCTCTTGATTCTACAAGGAACTGATCCTTGATGTCAAAAGAGGGGTTTGGCAGGGTAATGCCCTTTCACCGAAACTTCGCCAGCGCCACCCTCGAGAACATCATGCAACAATTAGAATGGGAAGGAATGGGAGTGAAGATAGACGGTCCGCAACTACACCACCTCTGCTTCGCTGATGACATCGTTCTAATAACACCACACATTAGCCAAGAGGCACAATTGCTGGCTGACTTAGAATGAGAATGTGGAAAGATAGTTCACAGCTGAATCACAACAAAACAATGTTCATGAAAAATGAACTAGTTCCAGATGCTCCATCACTCTCAAGGGAACAAACATCTCTGAATGCAGATGCAAATCAAAACAATGTGATACCATCTTACACCACAGAGTCTGGCACATATCCAAAAGAGCAAGAATAAGTGCTGGCATGGATGCGGGGAAAAGGGGACTCTCATCTATTTTTGGTGAGAATGTCGACTGGTACAGACTTTCTGGAAAACTATATGGATATTCCTCCAAAGACTAGAAATTGAGCTCCCCATTTGACCCAGGCATACCACTCCTGGGGATATACCCTGGGAAGCCAAAAACACAAAGCGGAAATACCATCTGCACTTTTATGTTCATAGCAGCACTATTCACAATAGCCAGAATCTGAAAAGAACCACAATGCCCGAGAATTGATGACTGTGTCGGGCGCTCCCGCCGGGTCCCCGACAGTGCCGGGAAGCGAGTTCCTTCTACCTCCGAAGCCGGCGAGGAATGGATGAGCACTCAGGGATCCGATGAGGTTTTAAAAGACTTTACTTATTACAGGTTCAGGCATACAAATCAGCAAAAGGAAAAACCCGATGCTTAGGATTCCAGGCTAGAACCCCAGCCACGTGTAGGCCAAGATGGCAACCACCACGTGTGAAACTTCCAAGGGAATAATCGCTCACAAGGCGAAATCCCACTGGGAAGAAGAAGCCTGGGAGAGCGGGAACCGGCTAGTTTATACCCCCCCAGCAACTCAGACCTTCCTCCCATTGTTATGGAAAGCAGGGAGGGTCCAATGCCTTTAGGTAGTCCCTCCCTGCATCTCACCTAGGGCCTTTACTGTGCTAATGTTTTGAGCCGGAATGCCTTTGAAATGTAGAGAAGGGGGTTTCTGAGATGGCATGTCACTGTACCAAAGATCAACACCAATGCCAGTTAAATATTTCTCCAAGCCTTCACAAGTCTCCTCTACTTCATTGTAGTTTTATATTTTATCAGGGAGCCATGCTTGTTTGTTTGGAAGCAAACAGCATTTCTCTCTGGTCTAATTACTTAGGTGTCCTTACGTGGCCAGGCTAATATGCTGGTAAGATCTAGCTAGTCCCACGATGATTGTGATAGCATGGGAGAATATTTATACCAGCTAGTACAGCATACATGGTCAGATAAACTGCCACATTTAGACTACCCCCTTATCTACGGAGTGATCTCGGGGGAGGCAATCCAGAGCAGATGCAGCGGCCCTTAGGAGTCCTGCAACATTCCTGGCAGTGCTTGGGGGACCACAGAGGGTGCAGGTATTAAGCTTGGGTCAGTCACATGCAAGGCAAGTGCCATGGCAGCTTTATAGTTTTTTCAGTACCTTTAAAAGTATTTATATATTGTTTTTTGTGGGATTTTGTTTGTTTTGTTTGAGGTCATATCAGGCAGGATTTACCTCTCTTCTGCACTCAGGAATCCCTTATGATAGTGCCTAGTTGACAATCACTTGATCACTTGACATCCCGTTATTCATCAATTTGCTTGAGTGGGTGCAAGTAGCATTTCCATTTGTCCCTGTCACAGGCCAGTGAAGTTCAATGACCTCTCCTTGCTCCAGGAATACGAAGAGTCTCAAACTGTTCGTTCGAGGTCTTGACAAAGAAATCTGACCTACTTGTAGGTGGGTGACCTCATGATCTTTTGACGTCCCATGGGATCCAGTCGATAACTGCTCTAGTCCAGCAGCCATCTCCAAGTCGCATTACATGTCCAGCCTATATGATTTTTTGATGTCTTGGCAAACAAGACAGCATCCCTGATTCTCAATGGTCTACGGAGGTCGAACTCAGGATTCCTCCTCTCACTTCAGTGAGGCATGATATTCCAAGCATAGCTCTTGATTCTACAAGGAACTGATCCTTGATGTCAAAAGAGGGGTTTGGCAGGGTAATGCCCTTTCACCGAAACTCGCCAGCGCCACCCTCGAGGAACATCATGCAACAATTAGAATGGGAAGGAATGGGAGTGAAGATAGACGGTCCGCAACTACACCACCTCTGCTTCGCTGATGACATCGTTCTAATAACACCACACATTAGCCAAGAGGCACAATTGCTGGCTGACTTAGAATGAGAATGTGGAAAGATAGTTCACAGCTGAATCACAACAAAACAATGTTCATGAAAAATGAACTAGTTCCAGATGCTCCATCACTCTCAAGGGAACAAACATCTCTGAATGCAGATGCAAATCAAAACAATGTGATACCATCTTACACCACAGAGTCTGGCACATATCCAAAAGAGCAAGAATAAGTGCTGGCATGGATGCGGGAAAAGGGGACTCTCATCTATTTTTGGTGAGAATGTCGACTGGTACAGACTTTCTGGAAAACTATATGGATATTCCTCCAAAGACTAGAAATTGAGCTCCCATTTGACCCAGGCATACCACTCCTGGGGATATACCCTGGGAAGCCAAAAACACAAAGCGGAAATACCATCTGCACTTTTATGTTCATAGCAGCACTATTCACAATAGCCAGAATCTGAAAAGAACCACAATGCCCGAGAATTGATGACTGGATAAAGAAACTTTGGCACATCTATATAATGGAATACTATGCAGCTGCTAGCAAAAGTGAGCTTATGAAATTTTCCTATAAATCAATGGACATAGAGAGGATCATGTTGAATGAAATTAGCCAGAATGAAAAAGACAGATATAGAATGACTGTATTTATTTGCATGACAAAATATATATGTACATATTATGATACCAATATCCAAGGTCACGTAAAAAAATGGATCAAGAGGTCTCGTCAAAAGTGTAAATTATTAAAAACTTGTGGGAGTCAGATTTTAGGTAAGACAGAGAATGGAACAGTGTGCTAATAATTGTCAAAAATGCTAATCAACCTAGACCTGAGCCTTGAATACAGGCAAAAAGATATACATGACAGCCTCTAAATGTATGTCTATTCCTTAAATCCAAGAAAGCAATATTTTCCTATGATAGCAGATCCTACTCTCCAATTTTACATATACTTGTCCCATAACAATTAGACTGGTGCATAGTTTCAATGTGAGGGTAATAAAACATTATAAACATGTGGTGGTCACTATAAAAACATACATTATTAATTACTTTGATTACTAGAAGAATCAAATACTCTTTTGTTTTCATCATAAGCATGTAACAGTAGAAAGAGAATTGGGTGGAGACTGAACCAAATAAACAAAGAATAAGGTGACATAATGATGGATATTAATACTATAGAGAGAAAGAAGTGTCATTTCCCAAGGATGTTTTAACCTTGGACTTTGCTGTCTTGAATTTAGAATCAGTTCCTCACACACAGTATCATAAGGCTGCTATTATTTCTGAGATTCCAACACCATTTAGTGCCATCTGGATCTTTCTATCAACCCTCAGAATTCTGATTCACTTTCAAGTGACTCTTCTTTTTAACTGTATCACTGTCACTGTCTGTCTTCCCGTTTATCATCGATTTGCTCGAGCGGGCCCCAGTAACATCTCCATATGTCCTGTCTCATGCTAGTAGAGCCCAAGGCATCTGCTTGCTCCAGGAACATAAAGAGCCTCAATCCATTCCGAATGAGGTCTATAATTGTTACTAGTATTTGGCATATCAAATACAACACGGGTAGCTTGCCAGGCTCTGCCGTGCAGGTAGCATACTCTTGTAGGCATCTCTCTAAGTCCAGCATTTATTGATGAAGCGGCCGGGCGCTGATAGGCTGGTCTGCTGAAAAACATAATTCAAATACACACATACACACAAGCCTATCCATAATATATTACTCTTATTGAGTAAGAGATTACAGGATAATTCATAATCTTATAACCTTACTGGGCAAAAGATTACATTTTACCCACTATTAAGGATAACAAATGAGTGACCTTTTCTTCTACCACTCCAGAATCTGGGCTCTGTGCCAATAACTCTCTCTACTACTATCAGTGAATAGATATCAGGTTTAATAAAATTCCCTGAATTTAGGTCCACCTAAATCTACATCTTTCAGTGAAAAAAAATTTCCAGCTCTTTTTCTCTCTCACACTCTTTTTCCCCATCTCTCTAACTATCCTTCTCTCTGTCCTTCTCTCCGCTACCTCATTCCCTTCTTTCTGAATAATTTGGCATTTCACACATCACCCACACCTATTATGAAATTTCCAGCATCCGGTCTTGGTTATGACCTTCAGTGACCACCTGTTTAATGCTTAATTTAAATTTTTTAGATCAAATATCTTTTAAAAATTATGCATGTTTTTCCTGAGATTCAGGAAGTATTTGCAAAATGTTAGGGAGACAGTGAAGGTAAGATTCCCTGTCCACACATAGTTCCAAGACTCAAACTTAGGGCCTCACATTTAAACAAGTGCTGAACTATGTCAGTGACCATGTCAGATTTTATATACATGTAGATTTCTCATTCATTGAGGTAAAGCTGATGGCTTTTACAAGTAGTGTCAACCAATAGGAAATGTTCATGAAACAATGAGAGACAAGAGAATAGGTTTCAGGTATATTTTCTTCACCGCTGTCACCCAAAGATTAAGATTGGTAGTTTTTCCATATTCAACATGTTTTTATAGGTTATTTCTATTTCAATCTGCATAATAAGCATAAAATTAAGGAGGACTATATATGGGAAATAAACCATATGTGCAGTGGAAGATACATTTCTTCCCTGTATTCTGGTCTATAACTCAGTCATATGCCACATAGGTTCTGATAAACATCTAAAACCAAATCTCTACATTTGGCAAATGTGGCAACTTTTGCATTTTGATGGGCAATATTATGGAACTAATGTCAAAACTAGAGAGCAATTGGAATATCTTTTGAAATCATTTGAGAGAGAAATACATCAGTGCTATTTGACATAATGTTTTAATGACTTTTCAGCTTGTCCTTTATTTTTCATCCTTTGAAGACATGGATTATATTCCATAATTATTTCTTAATTCTAGCCAGACATGACCCAGAATTCTGGCTTTACGTGTATAAAGAACTCAGCAGCTATACATTTATTTATAATCTGATGGCATGATTTCCTTAATTGTTTCACGCACCTCATACTAGAGAGGGATGTTTTATGAACAAAGAGATTCTTGGAAAACGACTGTCCAGAAATGTGTAAACAGTCATGCCATTCCTGAGTCACTGCACCTTTCTGTTCTTAGTATTGCCCTTTTTTCCCCTTGAGTGGGTAAAGTGTTTCAGGCAGGGATCCTCTCTGGTGAATCTTCTATCCTAGAGACCAACCAGAGTGTCAGGGTCAGAATGTACTGTTGAATTGCCAAAGACCTTGATGGCAGGAAAAGATTCTTGAGTATTCATTTGCTCCATAAACTCTTCTTGTTGCCTTGCTTTTCACCAAAAACCTTCCGTGTTCTTTGTTTCATTAAAGCAGTTTGTCAGAATTTGTCTGTTACCATAGTACTTACTCCCTCAGGTTTCCCTGAATTGGGATTCCAAGGCCTGAATGCTTGAGACTGATGGGTATAAACAGATAATATCAATGACATAATTTAGGCAGGTCCTGAAGAATAGCAGGAAGCACCGTTATTAAATAAGTGAATGCTGCCTTTCTTTCCTACATTGCCTTTGCATTTATCAGACACATTTAAATTCAGAATTTGTTTCTTCCATAATGCAGATCAGTAGTAGCCCAGAGAGTTAAGTGTGTAAAGGTAGGTCCCAATCTCTCAGAGACTTTGTTTTCTCTTGCAAACCATATAAACTGCTCTTCCGACCACTACAGTAATACATTTGTCACTTGTCACTTGTCTTCCCGTTGTTCATTGATCTGTTTGTGAGCGCCAGTAACGTCTCCATTCGTTGGGAATGAGGTCGATTACTGTTTTTGGCATATCGAATATACCATGGGTAGCTTGCCAGGCTCTGCTATGGCTCTGGGTTCATCCCAGGGGACCCACACCCCTCCCCAAATAGAAGCACTAATTTAGGTTACATGTTAAGCATTTGCTGTGTTCTAGTCTTCGACTTTATATTGATATACCAGTCAAGGGTCACTGACCCTCCATGTTCGGTCTAACACAAACAGGAAAAAAAACAGTCTTTAAATCAGTCGAGTTATTGATTATTAAATGTCTCAAAACCATGGCAGGATATTCCATCTCTGTAAGTGGGTCAGAGGAGGTGATTTTTAACCAGCTAAACCAGTTTCTGGTGGACCCTTAACCATGTCTTCTCTCTGAGCAGTCGGCACCTCTCTCGTATGATACTCCCAAGCCTTTCCTGACCCCAGAGGTGCTGACCAGCTGCTCGTCATACACGCACTGCCTTGGAAGTGGACCTTGTGCCTCTCTCCATAGCATCACCCTGAGCGTGACCTCAGCAGCCACTCAACATCAGTCCAACAAAACAAAATCAGAGCTAAAATTAACTCCCTGAATTTACACTCTCGTACAAATTTGTTGAGCCCTCCATGTTTCTTTGTAAAAGGTTCAGTGAATGGAATAATCCATTGTATAGTATTTTTAAATATACCCAGATATTGTGCTGGCACATTGCCCTGAGGAACCCAGGAGATCACCATGACTTTGAACCCCAGCATCATGATGATGGTTATATTGAAGTCATTGGATTCACTATGGCCTCTTTGGCTGCCTTGCAAGTTGGGGGCCTCGGCAAAAGGCTGCACCAGTGTCGGGAGGTCATGCTGCTAACATACAAGTCCATCCCCATGCAGGTAGATGGGGAGCCCTGTCGCTTAGCCCCAGCCATGTTTCGCATCTCCTTGAGGAACCAGGCCAACATGGTCCAAAAGAGCAAGAGGAGAACATCCATACCTCTTCTCAATGACACCCACCAGGTGCCAGCTACTGCCAACATGAGGAGAGTGTCTGCCCCGCCCCTGGCTCCTTCAGCACCCCTGGCCCACCACCCCAGAAGAGCCTCCCAACAAGCCAGACGAACCCCCACTCCATGAGGGCTGACGTTTTCCACATCCAGACTTTCCTCTTGTCAGAACTCCACCCAGCAAAAGAGCCTATTACAGCCCGGCTCAGGCGCCACTTGTGGCCGTGTGGTTCATCAATAAATGATGGATTTAGAGGTGACTACAAGAGTATGCCACCCTCACGGCAGAGCCTGGCAAGCCTCCCGTGTTGTATTTGATATGCCAAATACCAGTAACAATTATAGACCTTATTCCATGACCTGATGAAATGTTTTGAGGCTCCTATGTTCCTGGAGCAAGCAGATGCCCTTGGGCTCTACTAGTATGAGACAGGACATAAGTAGATGTTACTGGTGCACGCTCGAGCCAATCGATGATGAACGGGAAGTCAGTGATACAGTGATATATTTACTAATTCAACAATAAACAGCAACAGAAATAATCTTAACATAAAAGACCTCTTGACCTTAGACAATGTTACCTTATTCAAACTTTGTCAAATTGAACTGACCTGCTTCAATCCCCAATCTAGATATACTTTGATCTTTCCTTTTCACAGTCACATACTTTCTTACACGTTAAATATGCATTTCTATGGGCAACTAACTATATTTAACTTCAAAATTGGCTGATATTCCTTTAAGTTCTAGGAAATATTTATAGCTCCACCAAAGTTAATTTTCAACATTCCTAAAAAGAGCAAACATGATGAAATTAGCATAAGCCAATTCAGTCAACTGTGAAGCAGACCTTTATGTCCCCACACATGATTCACTGGTATTTTACACGGAGGACTACATGAAGGTGGCTGTTCAGTTCATCTCTATTTTCCTTGCTATACTCAGTAGCACATTCATATAAATGGTACTCCAATAGAGACTATACAACTCTTGATTAATCAGTCAAAATGTGTGTGTTTGAGAGAGAAAAAGAATAGTTCCACATTATAAATGACAAGGAAGAGGTCTCTAGATAATGTCATACATGAAAAAGAACAATACCATGAAAGACTATTTAGGATATAATTTAAAAGCAAATGTTATTATGCAAAATTTGCAAATTCTATACATCAATGCCAAAATAATTAAATACTATTGTAACTTCATTACCAAAACTACAATAAAACAATTTTTTGAAACATAAAACTCACAAATATTGCCATATTTGTGATTTATTGATCAAATTAATTTATCTATTTGCATATAAAACATTAAGATGTGAATTATTATATTGCTGCATATATTGAAATGAAAACAGATCAGTATACATCTACCCAGCATATATTCTGGAAACTTTTAAACATAATTTATATTGTAAAAAGACACAATTGTGGTAAAATTGTATTTCTTTTGAAATAGCATTTCTTAGGTCTTTACAAACTCAGATTGCCCTCTTTTCATTTTAAGTATACAATATGATATTTTTGAAACATTTCTCTAGAAAGTACCTGAAATATGGCTTGATTAATATTAGAATATCCATCATTAAGTTGTTATTAACTGTTTACATTTGATGTTGACCAATAGTAGGCCTAAACTCAGATGACTAATCTCAAAATGATAATCAGAGCAGTAAGACTAAAAGACTACGTCATCAGCGACAAAGAGCCGAAGGCGTAAATTACTGCTCAAGATAGCACTTTATCCAGTGCTCTTTCTACTTTGTAGGCTTAGCCCTTATTTCTGCATCATATACACCAACAATTTCAGTCTATCTGAAGCATGCTGCAAAGTGTGCCTTAATCTTTATACCCTAAGAAAATTCCAGGAGGGTTTGGCATAAAAGAACCAATGTTTGATGAAGAATCCAACATGCACCATAAGGACAGTTGTTTTAGCCTGCAACCATTTTTAAAATTTGCATCACACTTTTTAAAATCTCCAAAAAGAGCATCCTGTCTTCAGTCTCCTTTTCTTGTCCTTTTTAAGGTAACCAGGAGAAAGGCGGCACTCTCTGGCTTATTCCTCCTGACTCAAATATCCATCCTCTTTGAACTCAACAGGCTCTAAGTTGCATTATTTACTGAACATTTCCTTGAGGCTAAAAGCTGGCATTATTTCCGAAACGAGCCTTTTATAGCTGCAGAAATTAATACACACAACATCCATATTCATTAGCTGCACAGAGTAAAGTATATATGGCAAGACTTAAAGGGAAATCTTACCAAGTCAGAAAGGAAGGAAACAGAAAAAAAATATATAATGACTACAGGGTTCAAAAGGTTCTTTTTTATGTGCATCAAGCAGTTTCACGTAATGTGCGAAACTCACGGGAATTTGCTATTTAGCAATGATGGGTCATGCACGGGCTGGGTTTTTCCTGATCTCCTGTTGGGATGGCAGCATGTGCTCAAAAGCAGGCATCTGCCTAAGTCTGAAGGAGGTGAACAGATTTATCTATAATGAGCTCACCGGACTGCAGCACTACTTAAAGGGAAAGGTCAAAGACTCATGTTTGTTTAGATTCTTCCAACGTGCCCATGTCTTCTGCAGATATGAAAGCAGAAAGCGCTGTCTCTCTTGCTAGTGTTTCATGCTAAATTAGGCAACCTGTCAAATGGATCTTGGTAAAAAGGTTGTAGCAGCCCAAAAAAAAATCATACAAAATATAAAAACACACCCAAAACTCTATCAACTACATACATTAAAAAATTTGGAGTCTTTTTTTTAGTCTTTAATGAAGTGAGTGTGGATTTTAAAGATAGACTACTCTGTGAGAAAGTGAACATTATATTAGGAATAAAACATTCCCCCAAAGGCATAACTCCTGTGTTTAGCCTACAAGCATACGCCATCCTTAGAGCACACCCATTATTCTTTGACAGTAAATAACTATGAGATGAGCACGTTGCCATATCCAAAGTGATTACATTTTTTGTTCGTCTAGAGAATAATTTAGGCAGATAAAGAAAGGAAGAAACACAATGGCAAATATCTGAATGAATATAATATGTCAGGTCAAATTCTACTAAGTTTCAACACAGTTTTATTTCTGCGTCAAATACTTTCCTGCCTGCCTCAAATAATTTTTCTCAACAGAGTTGTATCCCCTATTGTAGTATCTATGAAAATGATGTTTTTAAAAATCAGTACAGAATATCTCTCCCCCAATGCTCTGCAATTTTGTCCCAATAGTATATATATATATATATATATATATATATATATATATATATATATATGTATATATATATATCTTCTATAACTGATTTTCTAGGCAAAATTAGACTAACAGTCAAATGGCTAAAAACTTATTATATTACAAAAGATGGGGGAAGTTAATAAAACTAGATGACAATGCTGAGTACATATATATAGGTATATATGTATATATTTATATATAGGACATATATATGTGCATATAAGTATATATATTTGCAACAGTGAAACGTCACTCACAAATACAGGTATGAAACAATAAGGGTAGCTAGGAGCATCACCACTGTGTTGAAAGCTGTGGCAATGAATATGTTGTAATGTAAGAACAATAGTTGTGGAGGGAAAAACTATCACCAAAAAAAAAGAGAAGAATCTTTATAGTTCAAGAGCTAAGATAAAAGTGAAGCTTTTTACTTCCCCCTTTCTCTTCTCACCTTTTTATCCTCTACCAGCAAAGCCACACTAGAAACCAAAAGTTAAGACACAAAGGCCAGTATCAATATCCTGGTGATGACATTAAGGAAGCAAAGGAAGAGAATGTATTTGAGGCGAAGGAACAAATTGAAAATTATATACCATTCCTTCTTCATGGGCATTCAAAGTCATAGACTGTTTCATAGTGTTGGAGGCTCAACAAGTATCTGTTGTACAGTATATGCTCAACATATCTTTAGCCTGAATTTTGTCCCCATTTTATCCCCCACCATACCAATGATGCACAAGCTCTCTTGTTTTACCCTCTGGTACATCTGTCAGAAGAGGATATTCACTTATAAGCTCCTGAGTCTTAAGTTCATGTTATTTAACAATCACTCCGATCTTAGACACTTTCTCTTCAAATAAGCTTCCCGGAGTTAGTGTTACATTTAGTGCGAAAATATTCAACAGCTTGTACAAGTAAGATGAAATTTATTTTATATAAATCTCAGCAAATGCAGAGATACCTAGGACCTGAGACTAGAATATCACCAACTCAACAATGAGAAAAAGCTCTAGACAACAGTTAATATTGCTTTTTATAACATAGCATCATTTATCATTTCTTTTCATTAAAAAATGAGATTTAATAATAATTATGTAATAAGTAAGGGTGACAGAACATTTCTCATATCTTTCCTACTTCTTCAATAGTATCCAATAATTTCTAAAAGTCTCAGTGCTTTTTGTACTATCAGAGTTTGAACGATCAAATGGTCCAATTTTTCAATTTATTATACAATAGAAAATTGTCAAATACCCATCTGACAAGGGGTTAATATCCAGGATATATCAGGCACTGGTAGCACTCCACAAGAAAAAAACAGCCAACCTCATCAAAAAATGGGGAGAAGAAATGAACAGAAGCTCCCAAAAAAGAAGAAATTCGAATGGCCAAAAGGCATATGAAAAAGTGTTCTTCATCTTTAATCATCAGGGAGATGCAAATCAAAACAACAATGAAGTACCATCTCACACCACAGAGACTGGCACACATCCAAAACAGCAAGAACAACCGATGCTGGCGTGGATGTGGGGAAAAAAGGACTCTGATCCACTGTTGGTGGGAGTGCCGACTGGTCCAGCCCTTTTGGAAAACAATATGGGCATTCCTCCGAAAACTAGATATTGAGCTCCCATTTGATCCAGCAATAGCACTCCTGGGAATATACCCGGAGACCGAAAAACACATAGCAGAAACACTATCTGTACTTCTTTATTCATCTCTGCGCTATTCACTATAGCTAGAATCTGGAAACAACCTAAATGCCCGAGAACAGAGGACTGGCTAAAGAAACTGTGGTTCATCTACACTATGGAATACTATGCAGCTGTCAGAAAAGATGAAATTATGATATTTACCTGCAAATGGACGGACATGGAGACCATCATGCTGAGTGAAATTAGTCAGAAGGAAAAGGACAGATATAGAATGATTGCATTCGTTAATGCGACATAAATAGATACAAGTGTTTTACTAAATGTGGGAAATGGTAATGGCAGATTAAAACTCACCATTGAATATACACAAAGAGACTTAAGTGATAAACTCTAAATACCTGCAGGGCTAGCCACAATGTGTAAAATAAGAGGGATAGAGATGCAGAGACAGAGAGAGAGACAGAGAGAGAAAGAGAGAGGAAACTGGGGTACCTGCTATTAAGGCAGCATGGGGGTGAGCAGGAGGGAGTGGGGTACATTGGTGGTGGAAATGGGGCACTGGTGGAGGGATGGGTGCTGGTATACTGTATTACCAAGAACCAATTATGAACACCTTTGTAATTGTATGTTTCACTGTGGTATAATAAATAATAAAAAAAAAGAAAATAGTCAAATAAATTGATCACTTGATCACTTGAATCCCGTTATTCATCGATTTGCTCGAGCGGGCGCCAGTAACATTTCCATTGGACCCTATCATGTGCCAATGTAGCCCAATGGCATCTGTTTGATTCAGGAATATGAAGAGCCTCAAACCGTTCCTTCAGGGTCTTAACAAGGAAGTCTGACCATCTTGTAGGTGGGCGGCCACGTGATCTTTTGACATCCCGTGGGATCCAGTCGGTAAAGGCTCTAGTCCAGTGGTTGTCTCCAAATCGCATTACATGTCCAGCCCATCTGATTTTCGATGCCTTGGCAAATGAGACAGCGTCCCTGATTCTGGAATAGCGACGGAGGTCAGAACTCCGGATTCCTTCTCTCACTTGAGTGAGGCGTGATATTCCAAGCATAGCTCTTTCAATGCCTCTGTGGGAGACCTGAATAGCATTCTCATCCTGCTTTCGTAGGGCCCAGGTCTCTGAGGTGTATGTTAATGCAGGGAGAAGCGGTGGAGTCGAAGAGATGTGCCCGGAGCCGGAGGTTCTTTGTCCTTTTAGCTATTTCTTCGATGCCTTTTGAAGGCATTCCATGCCGCTCTCTTCCTCCTGCGCAGCTCAGGTTTTAGGTCGTTCATCATGTTGACTTCTCGACCTAGGTACACATAACTGCTGCATTCAGAGATGTTTGTTCCATTGAGAGTGAATGGGGCCTCTGGAACTAGTTCATTTCTCATGAACATAGTTTTCTTCAGATTCAGCTGTAGACCTACCTTTCCACATTCTCGGTCAAAGTCAGCCAGCATTTGTGCCACTTGGCTAATGTTTGGTGTTATTAGAACGATGTCATCAGCGAAGCGGAGGTGGTGTAGTTGCCGACCATCTATCTTCACTCCCATTCCTTCCCATTCTAATTGTCTCATGATGTTCTCGAGGGTGGCACTGAAGAGTTTTTGGTGAGATGGTATCACCCTGTCGAACCCCTCTTTTGACATCAATGATCACTTCTTTTGTAGAATGGTAGATCCTGGTGGTGAATCCGTAATACAGCTCACGAAGGATCTTGATGTATTGGGTTTGAACACCCTGTTTGACTAGGGCTTCGATGACTGCTTCAGTCTCCACAGAATCAAAGGCTTTCTGCAAATCAATGAACGTGAGACAGAGTGGCATCTTGTACTCCCTACAAACCTCAATGAGCTTGGTTACTGTGTGGATATGGTCAATTGTGCTGAATCCTTTTCCGGAAACCTGCTTGCTCGCATGGTTGTCCTTCATCTAGTGTTCTGCTAATCCCTGTTCAGGATGACTCGTGTAAACAGCTTGTAGATGACAGACAACAGGCAGATGGGGTGATAGTTGCCGATGTCGTGAATGTCTCCCTTCTTGAACAGTAGAACTGTCCTGCTGGTTTTCCATTGGGAGGGTACCTTGCATTCGGACAGGTAGCGTGTGAAGAGCCGAGCTAGTGTATTGATGAGTACCGATGGCAGATTCTTCAGATGTTGGGGGTCTAACTTTGTCTGGGCCTGGTGCTATTCCCTTCTTTACCGATGAGATGGCATGTCGGATTTCAGAAGGGAGAACGTTGGGAATGACATATCCATCCTGTGGAATTTGGTATGTGGACAGGTGGATGTGGCTATCAAAGAGATTTGAGTAGAAGTCCTGGATAATCTTCTCCATTGCCTTTCTGGAAGATGTGATAGATCCATCAGGGCGTCGGAGGGCAGTCATCTTGGTCTTATAGTTGGCGAAGGAAAGGTGGGCAGTCGCGAATACTTTTCCCGGCTTCTGCTGCATCTTCCAGTATTTCTGCTCTTCTGTCTTTGAGGTCTGCTTTTATCGCTTCTCTGCACTGTTTAGCAAGCTTGGACGTTAGCATTTGGTCTCCTGAGGCTCCACGCCTTGCCACGTTGGCGAATGAGCTCAAGAGTTTCTGAAGACAAGCGTCCCTTTTGTGTCTTTCTCTCTCTCGGCATTCTTCGCACAATCATGGAGGTGCTGAACCAGTCGGTTGTATTCTTCATCGATGTCATCAATGATGGTATCTTCCCATGTTGCCGCAATGGTGCCAAAGAGTTCCCAGTTGGTGGTCGTTCTGGGAGTTCTCTTCTTAAACTTTGCAGCTTTTTCTCCCCGTTGTGGGAAGTAGAATTTTGCACAAAGGAGACTGTAGTCCGATCCTGTCTGGAATTTGGGGACGACAGCAACATCGGTCAGACAAAACCATCGATTGAAGATGATGTGGTCAATTTCATTGTGGAACTGTCCGCCAGGATATTCCCATGTCCAACGTTTCGCTTCAGCCTTCTGAAACTGTGAGTTCCCATGAATAGTCTTGGTGGACATGATGAACTCAGATAGTCTCTCACCCTGTTCGTTCCATTCTAGGCCATGGGTCCTGATGTGGAGTTCTTTTAGCCGATCTTCTTGGTCCTATCTTGGCATTAAAATCACCGACTATGATATTGTAGAAGGTGTGATCTTTTTTATAGAACTCCTCCAATTCCAGGTAGAATTTCTCAATTTCACAATGAAGATAGAAATTGCTGGCAGTGGGCCACATCTCCTCAAGTGTAATCGTCCTATTCGGTTTGTTAGGCATTCAAATGAATCAATGTTGACAGCCATGTTCGTGTTGACAAGGACACCAATGCCACCGATGCCTCTTTCATCACATGTTCCAAGGAACAATTCTTCTCTGGTGTCAAATACAGCATGATGCGACTGACGCCTCCCTCGTCTCAGTCAGACCAATGATGTCGTACTTGATCTTTCTTGCATGCAGCATCAGATCCTCAATATATGCTTCTGATGCCAGTGTACGTGCATTGAAAGTACAGACAGTCATTTTAGTTCTTCTTCGTTTTGGCAGCCTAGGACAGCCGTGAAATTTTATCAGGCACTGCTTGTTTGCCTTTCTTACTGCTGCCGTATTAAGGGCTCTTTCGGGGTCAGGAAAATAAACATTTTTGTTACTGGATTTGGCATATCGAATCACGCATCGGACAGCTTGCCAGGCTCTGCCATGCGGGCACTATATTCTCATTACTTTGTGGGGGCTCTCTCAAATGGGTGGGTAGAATATATGTGGTAATCTGGAGAAATTGCGCGGCCGCTGTGCGCACCACTGAAAGCTGATTTCTGCTCTGCCGGGTGTACCTGTGTCTTAGGCTCAAGCATTCCTGGGCTTGAAATACTCTCCTCTGAAGGGCGGGTCTCTGCAGGGCGGGTCCCTTGTAGGCTGGGTTTCTGACAAGCTGGGCTGGAGACTGGATTAATCTGTGGGCTGGAGACTGGATTAATATGCTGGGGGAGATCTTACCAGCTGCAGAGTGTGGATGGTGACACAGATCGCTGCCAGCAAGGTGTGGGGTTTTCTCTGGGCTCCTCTGAGGCTCCATCGGGATGGTGGACTCGGGTCAGAAGTTGCTCCCGTGGTCCATGGAATGCAGGGGGTTCAACGGGAAAGCTGGTTTCTGCTCTGCCGGGTGTACCTGTGTCTTAGGCTCAAGCATTCCCTGGGCTTGAAATACTCTCCTCTGAAGGGCGGGTCTCTGCAGGGCGGGTCCTTTAGGCTGGGTTTCTGACAAGCTGGGCTGGAGACTGGATAAATATGCAGGGGGGAGATCTTACCAGCTGCAGAGTGTGGATTGTGACACAGATCACTGCCAGCAAGGTGTGGGGGTTTCTCTGGGCTCCTCCGAGGCTCCATCGGGATGGTGAACTCGGGTTGGAAGTTGCTCTCGTGGTCCATGGAATGCAGGGGGGTTCAACGGGGAAAGCTGGTTTTTGCTCTGCCGGGTGTACCTGTGTCTCAAATAAATTAGGTTGGTCAAAACAAACTTGTTTAATGAACAGATTGGATAGAAAAAAAATAAATAGAAAAGAACTAATTAATGAAATGGGTTATACTTTATATATAACAGCTGTCATTATTAATAATTTGTACATCTGTGAGTGTATATTCATGAAATGCATGTATGTGAAAGTATATTTCTTAAAATACATTCTGGTAAAAGGTGAATATCTTAGTGTCCATAATGAGAATAAAGGTAATCCTTATATGTTATTGTGAAACAGAATGATCAGCAAATATACCCTGTTTAAATATCCTTTTTCCTCTTCCACAACATTATTTATATATGATTAATTTAATTAATAACAATGAAAGTTGCTCTTTTTAAAAATTAACCTAAAATTTCCTGCTACTGCAAACTATAGTTTTCTTACTGTATTACTCTTGGTCCACAAAGATTTTTAAATAATATCCCTTAAGTATTTTGAAAGTGTTTTAAAGTCTTCAATTATGTTACCACAACATTGATAGACATTAGAGCAATTATTTATGACCTCAGTTAGTCATTCTCCTTTCATCTCCCTCAAATATATTTCTGGAAAACAAGAGAGAAAGGAATAGAGATGACATCCTATAGATTAGGGAAGAAAGTTTGTCAAATATCAGATAGTGCTTCCTAGTTAAAGTTCATCTTTTCTTCCCTGAAAGCACTATCATCAAGATAATTGGTTGTGGATACTGAAATTGTCAAGATTTATATGTACAACTCACTTCTAAATTAATCATCAGAACTTGTATTTGTCTTTCTAAACAAGTTGGTGACTTAATGTTTCTTATACTATGAAACATATCTCAATTTAACTTTACTTAGGGCATTTACTAAGAATAGATATTAATAAATGGCTTAATCATTGAAGTTGAACTTATATGGATTTTTAATCAGACATTTGACTCATTTTATGTCAATAGCTGTGTTACATAATGAACACAGTTTTGATGATCATCACGCTGAATTCAACTCTCTAATCATTGTCACTTTACCACTAAGTCAAGGCGCATGAGTGTAATGACTTATGGCACTCAGACTCTAGCTCTGCAGCTCCTGAACTCTTTTATGTCAAATAACATTTGATGCAAGAGGGATATTGAGCCACCCAGAACTTCTCAAAAGCTACTCTTGGCTCTGTGCTCAGGGTCACTCTTGACAGCTCAGTGGACCATCTGAAGTGCCAGGGTTTGAACCAGGGTCAGCCACATGCAATGAAATTATTTTACCCACAATACTTTCTCTAGCCCCAACTAAGGAGTCTATACATGCCATAGGCAACTCCCAACAAGAATCGAGCATGGCAGGAAGACTGAGACATATTCCTATGAGATGAGGGATTCCTCTGATGGGTCATTTTAGATTGAGAACTCCCTAAAAGACTTCATAAACTGTTTTAGAAATATACCACATTCTATTATGTTTTACACAACCTTTCTTTTTAAAAAAATATTTTATTATACCACTATGAGATATACAATTACATGTTTATTTCTGGGTTTCAGTCATACATTGCTTCAGCACCAATCCCTCCACCAGTGCCCATTTCCTACCACCAATGTCCCCCATTTCCTCCCTTCTCCCCCCAGCCTGCCTCTATGGAGAGTTCTTTTATCTCTTCTCTCTCTCTCTCTCTCTCTCTCTATCTATCTTTCTATTTATCTCTCTTTCTTCCTTCTCTTACACACTGTGGATGAGATACATACATTTAGAGGTTATCATGTGCATCTTTTTGTCTGTATTTAATACTCAGTTCTACGCTGATATTATCACTTAGAACAATTGTCAGCACACTGTTCCCTTTTCTGTCCCACCCAACCTCCGACACCCAGAAGCTTATCACACAACCTTTCTTTCCTCTCCCTAGTGGCCGAAAAGTTCTCCTTGTTTCATCCATCTTTCTCATTGTTTTTAAAGCATTAAAAACAATAATGTTTTTAATTATTGTTCCATTTCAGCAGCTGTTTAGAGATGATCAAGGTTAACTAATATAATAGCATGTCAATTATACACAAAAGTTTTCATATTGTTATATATCCCTTTATCATATTAAGAATATCTGTTTCATCCTGTAAGCTACTGCCTCTTGAGGTTACCTTTAAATTATAAACAAAAAGCACTTTTGCGGTCCCAAAGCTTATGAAAATTCTTATTAAAAACTGGTATAGGGACCAGGGATAGGTCATAGGATAACACGCTTACCTTGCACAACACTGACATAAGTTTGATCCCTGAAACTCCATAAAATCAATATCCTAATCTCCACTAGGAGTGATCCCTGAGTCCAAGAACCAAGAGTAAATACTAAGCAGTCAGGTATGGCCCTAACCAAAACAAAAATAAATAAAAAACAATAAGTAGTAGAGGTATCTTTTCCTACTTTGTCTACTATAACTAAAACATTCTAAGTCCATTTATGTCCTGCTAAGCTATAGTATAGTTATTTGCTTCTTAACTTAGATCTCTAAAATTTATTTTTTATTTTCCAGAAGGACTTGGGCCCTTGAGACTCACAAACACGGTGCAGAGCTGCTACCGACTCTCCCTGTGCCCAGCTGATCACAAGGCGCCTGGGAGAGAAGGAAGGTTCTAGCCCTGGCCCACCACCCCAGCAGAACCTCACAAGAAGCCAGGGGAACCTCCATACCATGAGGGCCGCCATTTTCCCTATCTGGACTCCCTCTCATCAGAGCTCCACCCAGCAGAAGAGCTTGTCACAACCTGGTTCATCAATAAATGCTCGAGATTAGAGGTGACTGCAAGAGTATCCCACCTGCACAGCAGAGCCTGGCAAGCTACCCGTGTCGTATTTAATATGCCAAATACCAGTAACAATTATAGACCTCATCCCCATGACCTGATGGAATGGTTTGAGGCCCTTTATGTTTCTGGAGCCCTTGGGCTACACTAGCATGTGACAGGAAGTATGGCAATGTTACTGGTGCCTGCTCGAGCAAATCTATAATCGACTGTAATGTCTTACATCATAGGTAATCCCTCTATGGGTATTTAAACTCACACTGTTCTGCAATAAGAAAAGTAACATTTAGAAAAAAAATAAACTTCACTTTGAAAAATAAAACTTTTTCACTGAATCTGATACTTTTTTGAAGTTCTTTGAAGGAGAGTCTATAGGTTGTATTATAAAAATCTTCAAGCCTTTTTGACAATTAAAATTCTTTCACATGCTCAGGGTTATTCCTGGCTCAGGAATAACCATATGGGATCGCCAGGGTTTAAACCTGGGTTGACCAGGCAATAATCCTACCTGCTGTACTATGACTCTAACCCTTGTTTGTATTTTAAAAGCTATACCCAAAAGTTGAGTATTCTGGTTCCCTTCTAGTCCAGCTTCATGAATAAATCTGGTCCTGGTCCTATTCAAAAATAAATTATTTCACAAGTGAAAAGAATACAGAATGGCATGCAAAGCTCTAAGGTATAGAATCTTAATTACATGTTTTCCACTATTACTGTTACTATAGTTCTAAAGGGTTATGCAACCTTAAAAACTATTGTTTTTTCTTTATTCTTACTCTTGTAATGATGCTTGATGAATTCTATTTAATGTATCTACTTAAACAGTCTTTGATCTTCCTTCTAAATCACACAAGCAACTTATCTCATCCATTCTGTTTAAGTACAGTTTGGGTTCTTGTATTGCTTGTAAGCCAAATCAATATCTGGTTCTTAACATTCTTTGATCAAAGTCCTGGGATTCAATGTTAATCTGCTTTATCTAGTAACATATGCTGGTCATCTTGTCTGTGATTGCTGGAAAACACTACAACTAGGCATTTTACCTCTATCAGACTGGATCTGACACTCTCCATACCCTGATGTAATCATACTACTGCCAATTTGGTTAACCCAATATAGTTATCCTTTTATTTGAAATAACTCTGTCTTGTCTGCAAATAAAAGCACATTTAATGGTGTACAAGTCTGCTTCTAGTCTGAAAATGAAAGCCCATATTCCAGTATTGTGGTAAAAAGCTATTTCAATGCCTTAGATAAAAATGAACATCTACACACAACATACTTCAAAATAACTCCAAAATTTATTTGGGGGTGTCACACCCAGCGATGCTCAGGAGTTTACTCCTGGCTCTTCACTCAGGAATTACTCCTAGCAGTGCTCAGGGACCATATATGGGATGCCGGGTATCGAAACTAGGTCAGCCACATGCAAGGCAAATGCCCTACCTGCTGTGCTATTGCTCTACTCCCTAATTTTTACTATTAAAACATAAACTTTGTTACAAAGAGCAATAATAGAAATAATCACTTCATCCAGAAAGTGACCTGAGCACAAGAACTAAATCTTCATCTTAATAGCTATAGTTTTATTATTTATCTGGTTCCCTCAATGAAATATGGGGTGGGAGGGTGAGTTTATTTGTTTATTTATATAAATTATTTTTGGTTTGGGACCATACCTGGCTATTATTGGTGCTTACTCCTGTTCCCAGGGATCGTTCCTTGTGAGCTTGTAGCTCATGTAAGGCAATAACTTATCCACTATCCTAACTCTCCAGTATAGAAGTTTTGTAGATGTTTATCTTTTAATTTATCCTCTAAAAACTAAATACAACAAATTATTGAAATTTACTAAGAAATGCCTGAAATTATGAGAATGGAGTAAAAATATGTCTAGGGTTATTTTGCAAAAAACAAATGTTTGGGAAAGTTTAAATTATTTATTTTTAATGGGTCTTACCTAAATATTAAATAAAATATCAAACATGAGATACTTAACATTATCCCACACACTGTAGACACTCATATAATAGATGCTTCTGCCTTATTGCCATTGATATCTTTCTGTCAACCATTTGTTTAAAAAAGTGTAACATCGTGAAAGTTACAAAACAACTTAGGCAATGACCTGTTTTTCATTTATTTCACCTGTCTCCACTGTATGGATTTCTTGCATATTTGCTAAGGAAATAATACAGTAAATCATCTGCAATTGAGTGTCTAGGATTTATTTTTTTGTCCTTACCTACACAAGGTTAGCCAGAATAAATTAGGTGGTGTTCCTGCCTAGAGAAAGCTTACAGTGTAATGGCTGAAATAGAGCTATGGAAGCACAGTTGCTATTTCACTTAGTCTATGACTATTGCAGTATAAGACAAATTTACTATTAAAAAAAGTGGGCTTTCACCACTGAAGTGATGATATCAAAGAAATCCCTTTGAAATATAAAGGCTGTTTGAACTTAAAGACCAAGTTATGATGCCAGAGCAATAGTACAGTGGGTAGGGCTTTTGCTTTGCACACCCGGATGCCCGAGTTCAATCTCTTTCATCCTATATTCACCCCTGAGCACCTCCAGGAGTAATATCTGGTCCCAGAGCTAGGAGTAACTGATGGACATTGTCAGATATGACCTGAAAAGAAAAATATTTCAAGTTGTGATAACTTCTTCATTAATCTTGATTATGCATAAGGAATAATTAAGAGAACCCACTGTGGTCATATGTTGCCTGATATGATATTAGAAGTGCTTTTGTTGCTCATCAATTTAAGGAACAACACATGCAAAAATACAAAGAAGAGAAAGAAAGAAGAAAGCAACATATGAACACAGCAGGTTTTTTTTAATAGAATGCAAACTGAGTAGTCTGATATGAATTTCTGGTCTAAATGACAAAAGCAGGGGCTGGAGCGATAGCCCAGCGGGTAGGGCGTTTTTGCCTTGCGCGGCCGGCCTGTGCCGGCCTGAGTTCAATCCCCAGCATCCCATATGGTCCCCTGAGCACCGCCAGGAGTAATTCCTGAGTGCAGAGCCAGGAGAAACCCTGTCTTCTGCCGGGTATGACCCAAAAAAAAAAGCAAAAAAAAATTAATAAAAGGCTAATATTATCTAAATGACAAAAAGCAGTGATTCACATGTTTGAAATTAAGTACTAATCACCAGATGGGAAGTGATAATGGGCTACTACTCAGTTGTAAGAAAATATAAATTAGGTACTTTGCCATTACATGGTGGCACTAAAGGGAATGAGGATTAATGAGCAGAGGGACAGATGCAGAATGAGCTCCCTCTTATGTGGGATATAAAGACACATAATAAGGAAGCAACAACTTTCCAAAGGCAAATAACTAGAGTTGATCTACAGAACTGAGCTTACCTGGGAAGTAGGTGGCTGGTTGGAAGGGGATGAGGATTAGAAGAGGGAAGAGGAGAGTCTGGTGATGGGTGTGGTCTTGTAAGGATATATGCATGAAACTATCATTAACAGTACCCCGAGACCTCAATAAAGATGGAAGGGAAAATCAATAAATAGACTAAAGCACAGTTGAACACATGAACAAATATTATCAGAATTTAAATTGTATATCAGCTTTTTATAACAAATTTGCAAAAGAGGAATAATGTTCAGTTTCTAATAACTAATATTAATCTCTCAAAAAGTTGTTGAAACAATATATAAATACAAGTTTCTAGAACTAGCAAAAGAGATCATGAAATGTTAATGTTTTACTAAGCTTAAGATTGATAATATAGAGTCAGAAGAGAAGCATCATGGATTTTAAAGTATTATTGACTTTTAAAGATTACTCGAGTAAATATTATTACTCAGGAGTAATCTATTTTTGTTACATGCAAACTTAAAAAATATTTTCAGGCTTGCAAGACCCAGTTCCATCTCTGTAAACTATGATGGTACAATTATCATTGTATGGTATAATTACCATCTACGGATGGTACAATTACCATTGTACCATGGTACAATTACAAAACTAAGTGAAAGAATACTTATGTACCCTTTGTGGGTGCCTTTTGGGGTATTCCCTGTATATGAATGAAATGGATATTTTGCATGTCTTAATTCTTCATTCATTTTAGCTGACTCAAAAAAAAAATTTTGGTCCCACCCAACAATGCTCAGGGGTTACTCCTGGCTCTGCACTCATGAATTACTCCCTGGCAGTGCTCAGGGGACCATATGAGATGCCAGACATCAAACACCAGGTCAGCCACATGCAAGGCCTACCCATTGTGCTATCATTCTGGCCCCTGACTCAAAATTTCTAATAAAAAATAAATTAAACTACATAAAAACGTTGAAGGAATAAGAAAGTGTGACAGGAGCCAGAGCAAGAGTCCAGACAGGACGGGCATTTGCCTTCCACATTGGCCCAAATGGGTTTGATTCCCGGCATCCCATATGGTGCCCCAAGCAGCACCAGGAGTAATATCTGAGTGCTGAACCATGAGTAACCCTAAGTACTGCTGGGTGTGACCCAAAAATAAAAAAAAAAGTGTGACAATCAGGAAAAATCATTTGTAAACAATCAAATGAGATATTCAAAATTCATTTTCGTATAGTAATGAAGATGAAGGAACAGGATCTGAAAGAATCTTGCTTCTAGCACAATTCACTCTACATTATGTCGATGTTAAATGAAAAAGCCTTAATTAAATACTTCCCAAACAGAGGGACTTGTGTTGACTTTCCCATCATCCAAATAGGTCTTCAGAGGCCCTACTAACCACCAACTAAGTCAAAATAACTCTGCCTCCCCCACCCCCATCCCACTCAGGATTTATACAGATAGAGTCAACATAACAGTCAACAACTGACTGTGGCCTTTGGGAAGTCAAGTGGATTGGTGCTCAGAGTTCACAATTGCTTCTCAAGGTCAAGAGTGCCTTGCTTAAATAAAATACTCCTGAACAACTGTGGAAAAGAACTGCATGCTGACAGTAGATACAAGGGATGAACATGACAATGTTTCAGTATCTGTATTGTAAACCACAATGCTCAAAAAGGAGAGAGAGAGAGAGAGAGAGAGAGAGAGAGAGAGAGAGAGAGAGAGAGAGAGAGAGAGAGAGAGAAAGGGCCTGCCATAGTGACAGGCTGTAGTATGGTGGTGTTAGGTTTCAAGGATCATTCTCCCAGGAGTCAAAAAAAATATTGCAGGCTAACATGATTTTAGATACCTTCGGGTATATAATATTAAATAACTGGTTTGTTTTTCTTGAGGCGAAGACATACATAGAGATTTTACTTAAGAGATTTTAGCACGTGCACATTTTAAAAAGCAAAATTTCTCTGATCCTCTGAGAAAGTGGAGAAAGTCCCTTGACAAAAACTACACTTCAATAGTAGCACTTTTTAATGAGTTTTCATCAATACTCATAGATCTATTTTTTGTCATTTTAATAGTACTCATGCGTTGCTCTTAATTAGAACAAATTTTACTTTGTTTTTCTATAACAACATTTTAAACCTGATGAGTATTGATGAATTTATTCTTTAAAGTTTTCATCATAATCATACATTAAGCATCAACTACCTCACCTTCTATATATATTGGAAAAATACATATTAACCTAGCTCAGTGTTTCTAATCCTTTTTCATACCGTGACCTCCTACATTCTTGTTTCCTTCCAGTGCCTCCCCATCCTATATCCTGGTCATTCCCTGTACCCCGATATGCTCCCATCTTTGTCTGGGGCCCAACGGGAATATCTGGGGGTCTAATCGGGAACCACATGATCCCTGCTTGGAAATACTGCTCTACAGTAGAGCACGATCTAATAATAGAAAGCATATACTTTAAGAACCGATGACCTTGAATTTAAACTTGGCTTCTCTAATTACAGTGTGCAGCCACTATCATTATAAATTGGCCATTTTTACTTCAGTTAGTCTTTAAGCTTTTTCTTACATGCATAATAGCACTAATGGAATCTTATAGACATAAGTGATCTTAGAGTTAAAAAATAATATTATTCAAAGCCCATATATCCCTAACATATAAAAGGTTTTCAATAAATGTAAGCTCCTCCCTAAATCCTAACTGAGAGATGCTGAAGAGCTGGGTGATGAATGGGTTATATTCCCAGGAGCAGAGATAACTATTATATATATATATATATATATATATATATATATATATATATATAACTCAAATCTGCACTAACATATTAATCATTCTGCATTACGTAGGCTCCTTGGTCATACCAAGCTACCTAAATGAGACCTGATATTTCCTAAGCTATATTATATCTCATTTAGAATATTCCCTAGCAAAGTATAAGCAAGCTTGGCACTAGCAATTCTAAATAGTCATAGATTTATCTTCAGCATGTCACATGAATTCTCTGATATAAAGCACTTTATAAGCTTATACATGAGCATAGTTAATTTGCATACCCCTGAGTGACTTTGACTTCCTTGCATTTTAAAAGAAACATTCTCTCAAATGGTAAAGTTTATCTTTTAGTCATTAGAAAGAGTGTTATTAAGTTCCACTAAGGCCATTCTTTCAACTTACAGGTTGTTGTCTCTACTCAGAGGAAAGGTTGCAATTACTGACTTCACCCTTGTCAATTCCACAATGACATATAATGGATTGTAATGTGCCTCCTTCTAGGTTTTTCTTGGTCTGCCATCCAGCACTCTGTCTGCTCTCCTCTGTCTTCACTGACTTCTCAAAATTAGAGATGTCTTAACCCTTACTTTTTAACTTAGTTCTCAGAGTCCTGTGATTAAAGATGTATTCCTTTGACATCTTAAAGATTCAGAAGGAATACATTATATGACTACATTCAGAATTATGCACATTTTAATTATATACTTAGTATATAGTAATTAACATTGTTAACTGACAACTTTGGCTGCATTCATTTAGGGATTACAATTAAGAGGTGTTCTGCGTTCACTTATCATTCAGCTGTGTGAATAAAGCTCTTAAGAACTTCTGGATCTAGACTGAACAAAAACTAAATGAGGGAAACAGTGGAATGTTAAGAAAATAGCTATCTAAAGTACAACCTTGACCACACATCTAGTAGATTATAAAAAGTCATATATATATACAATACCTGTCCAATTTACCTCTTTCTGGGTTCATTATCACTCACATTCATTCTTTTCTTAAGGTTGCTAATATTTAGTAAGCTTCATCACTAAGTTAGGTCTAAATACTGCCCTTCTTTTCTACTTTATTTCTCTAGAGAAAATGCCTTAGCTCTTTGGATCTTTTCCTTAGATGGATAAAATCACATTACCTTTGATGTTTTATATTTAAGCAACAATAAATTTTTTGGTTCCCAAGAAGATTTATTTTTTTTTGCATATTGCTAATTATGACTAACATGGTTAACAAAACAATACAAACACAGGTTGTCAATAAGGAGCTCAACAGTGAAATTGGAAATCACAGTTTGTCATCAGAACTCAGGGAATGAATCTGAGGTTTATTATTTATAACTCAGAAAAAACTGCTTAAAAATCTTCAACTTAATCTCTAATAAGTGGTCAACAACAGTATCTACCTTGTAGGCATTGTTTTGTGATTGAAATATCCACATTGTGCTGAGATACAAAGCAGAGTTTGGGCTGATAAATAGTTAAAAATGATTGCTACAGAAAGATGATGCAATTTAATCTTGTCCAGTTGGAGAGCAGAGACCAGATCACCGAAGAAATCAGAACCTACAGTGAAAATCCCCAATAAATGGGTCAGTGAAAAGCCTAAGGTCATACATGAATGCTTTCCTCTAAGTCCCATAAAGGAAAAATAGTTACTTTTATTTCAACAAAAGCACTCAAGATCCCTCAGTATTCTTTTTTGTTTTCAGCAAAGAAAGAAACAAGAGCAAAACAGCAAAATTCTAACAAGATCCATCTTGGTTGGAGGGACCCTCTGATGCAACCGCCAGGCTGCAATGAACGGCTAAATGAGCACTATTGTTGGAAGGAATAAGAAATGAAAACTAGCTAAAGGAAACTCCTGCTATGGCCTCTTGAAAATTCATCTCTCTAAAAATGAAGCAAAAAAAAATGAAGCAAAAATTGTGCTAACACTTTTTAATTGATGAATAATTTATGGATAATCAGCAGGAACATCTATCCTGGAAGCTGATTAAATGCAACTATTTTGATAAGCAGAAAGTTTTCACTGCAGGCCACACAGGGAAAGGAAGCATCCTGAGCAATCGAAGTCAATCCATATATTGATGGTTGTTATACAGTCTTTTCCCAGCATCTTTCTTCACCCAGTCCTCTTGGAATTTTACAGGCAGTGAAAGTTACCTCCTCTGTGAGTTTCTTTCTCCTGTCAGTGTGATAGAGGTTAAATGTGGATAAGAAAGGCAATTAAAATAGATCTGTCACAAGTATGATATCCCAGTGTACCATCCTGTTTTCCTTCTCCAGGGTGAACTGCTACCGAAAGATGGTAATTGAAATTTGTCAATCTTGACAGTGGATGACTAATATGGAGATTTTCATTACATATTCCTCCCAGAATGGAAGAGATGAGTGCTTATTAAACTCCAGATGGAGACAGCCACGGGACAGAGAAATGCAGACACCATTCAACCAAGCAGTATAATGATTGGGGAAATCTAAGACCCTCTGAAATTAATTTGTACAAAAACAGATATGGGGGAGGGAGCTGGTTTTTCCCTCCTCCATCTCATATTTTTGTTATTCTTCTTCTCACTGTCTTATTAATATCAGCTGTAAGCCCCCCCACTGACCTTCAGCAGTTCATTGGAAAAGAATCTACATAATATAGAAACCTTATTTTAATTTTTTCATTTACAATATTTTATATTGTGCATGTAGTTTATATATTTGGATCACTAAAATAATCTCATTAATTATGTCATCCAACTAATAATTCTGAAAATAAAAGTAAATGAAAGAGCACCTTTAGTTAAAAATTGCTGAGTTTTGGAGTGGCCAACAATGATTAATAAGAATTCTAAATTGTGGTGCAATGTGCTGGGTAATGGATAATGAATTATCCCCAACTCAGTGAATGAGAACAGTTTGGGCAGGGTTCAGCAAGGTGAGTTTTCTAGTTCTACAGGCACTGATACTTCAATAATGTTAAGCAGGTAGATGAGTTCATATAAAGGGCCTGGGATGGCCTCATTCACATTCTGGCTGCATTATTTATATTTTGTTATGTTCTGCATAATTGATGCTCTAGTATTTAAGACTCTGTAGACCTAGGAGAGACTGTCCAAATTAGGACTTATCAGTTCCTAGAGCTAGCAAATTTTGGTTCCATGAACCAAAAACAATGATTCCAAAGTCTATATTCCTCGTTCATTCCCATTACTGTGTTTACATAGAGTAGTTATACTTCATGCCAATATTCCCCTATACTACCGCATTTACAACCAGAAACTTAATACCTATGGTCAGTCCTTCTACGTCAAAACTCACTGCAATTGCTCAAATAAGTCAATTTCCATGCCTCCAGGATTCCTCCCTGTGGAAACCAAAATAACAGCCTTCTTTGCGCTTTTCCCTTATTCCTCTTTCTCTTTACTAAAACCAGCATTTTCATGGAATGAATATCTCCCTTTTTGAGAACTGTATGAGTAGCAATCTTTCTAATCTAGTAACTATTGACCCCCACCCCACCTGAATACTGATAAAGACATTAAAATTTTATAAAACAAGCAATAATGAAAGCTAGTACTAGCTTAGTAGAGAAGGCTAGACAACTGAGAGCTGCTGAACTACCCTGTAGGGCACAGAGCTCAGAATATTCAGGCATTTTACTCGGCAGTTCACACTCCAGGGAAGTATTTCAAAAGACCTGTGAAGAAGCTGCAAGCATTCTGATAACTTTACCTTGAAAGTCTCTGAGTTGTTCAAGTAATAAATAAGGTGAGCTCAGATTCGGTGGAGATTAATTAGACCCGATTCCCAAATGGCAGAATAGTGGTGAATTTGCATCTATTTTTGATGTATAGATACTACAAAAAGAAAACCGCAATTCTTCTCAGATTCCAATTTAGATCTGTGCTGGGAAATTTCTAAAAGAATTCTAAGAGAAATCATAACTTTTTGAGCTTCTGGACATTAGACAGTCTTTTCCAAGA
Organism: Cryptotis parvus; assembly: GCA_021461705.1. Classification (NCBI taxonomy): domain Eukaryota; kingdom Metazoa; phylum Chordata; class Mammalia; order Eulipotyphla; family Soricidae; genus Cryptotis; species Cryptotis parvus. The sequence continues at coordinate 55,007 of JAJIBD010002639.1, forward strand.
GGGTAAGCTAAGTTTTCTGCACATTTTCAGTCTCAATTGTATCTGGTAGTAGCTGACAATATAACGAAAAAATACTTATGATGGGGATGACAGAGTACCACTAGATGATCTAAAAACGCCAGCAGTAAGAGTGACAGAAATAAATATCCCCTTTGATTTCGTGGTGTGAAGCATGATACGATGATCATCAAGAGCATAGACTTAGAAATTCAGGGATGCAAATGTCCCCTAAGTACACGTTAGTGTTAGGATTGTATCCCATATTTTTCCTAAACCACATGCTTTCTAAACATGAATCCACATTTAGATATAATGAGTATAATTTGCTCTTACTGACCAAAATTACTTTAAATGTGGAAATGATGAAGCTTAAAAGTGACTAACTAGATGATCAATCAACAGCATGCTAATGGCCCCAATTTACCTACGAGTGTTTTCCCTCCCTCAGGAACAACTGGCTAACAGCTAGGTCCCACGCCAAGTGTGCACTTAGTGTTCTTGGGTATATTAATCTCTGATGGAAATATTGTCACTACCAATGAAGAGAAGAAAATTCAAAGCAAGGTATGTTTTCACTCTTGTTAACCTCAACTGTTGTAAAGGATAATGAGCTTTGCAGTGTTGAATTTTTAAAAATACTCAGCTTATTCATTTTCTATCAACTTGTGGTAAAATATGAATATGCTCTGAACATAATTGCATAAAGCATATTTGCACAAGCAACTTGCTCACATTTCTCTTATAAAAAAAAGCAATCATACTGCTAGACTATATTCAAGAAGTCATTGCTTTCCTATCACCAGACAATTGTGCTCTTTTACATAATCAGTATTCAAGGGACAGCGTTTTGCTAATAGGCAAAATCCTACAATGACAATTTAAATACTTTGAAACATGCACAAGATAATTTGGAGTCACAGATCTGCCAATTGCTAAACAAGTGCAGTAGGAATAGAGGCTCTTTAAGCATCAAAAATATTGTTGTGGGGGAACAGCCTGTCCTCTTTTTACAAGGAAACTTTGTTCACCTCAAGTGAGGAGCCCATGCAAATAATATTATTTCAGACTCTTCCTAGGCAGACTAAATACCTTTGCTGGATTACCCCATTGCTCACCATGGGAGGGGATCATAGAAAAAGGCGAATGTTTTTTAATGCTGGAAAATGCAAAGTCAGGCTAGAATTAAAAAAGATTTCGGTTTGAATGTGGGCTCTGCTGCTAATTAATCCTTGTAATCTTGGGTAAGTTAGTTGGTTTCTTCAATTGATTCTGCATCTATTTAAAAAACAAAAACAGGACTTACCTCTGAGGCTGTAAAGATTAATTGAAATATCATATGTAAAATAACTCAAAGTCTGATAACAGCAAGGCCTTAATAAGTGTCAACATCTTCTGTTTAAAATGGAGAATTAACTTAATTTTGTGATGAGGAATGCCGCATGACTCCTCTTTAGAACACCAGTAAATCTCCAGAAAATGAGATTAATTTCTAAACTTTTTATAGGATGAGGTCTCAGTGTTTTCATCAGTCTCAAATGAGCTGGTAATAAGAACAACAAAAGTGGAGTAGTCACTTTTATGTATTTTATACTAGAGAAAGGTCTATCTGCAGACCTCCAACAAACATTCTTGAAGACTTCCTAAGTACCTGAAATGATGCAAACATTTGAGAATACAATAATGAATCCAAGTAACTTTCTACACAAGGTGAGGCAGAAGTGAGGAAGAATAAATAGATATTAGTGACTAATCCAGAACAAGTGTGTGATTTCATCAACATTATGAAACTGAAACAAAGTATCAACTTGCATTATTTTCAGATGCTTATACAAAGTCAAACACTTGAGCAGAAGCAGATGCCTGACACTGAGTGGGCAAGTGTGCATTTTCCTCACATTTGGCCAAGACAAATTAAAAGGAATAGTTAATATGATCACAAAATGGAACTCGTTTCTGAGTGGTCCTCGAGTGCTATGTATTAATAAGTGCATACTAATACTTTTCTGTATATAAGCTGTGCTCATTTTTAAAAGTCTCAAGGTTATTTCTCTAAGTCAATTATATTTTAGCTCTATTTAAATTTATTGTTGAAGCCACATTAGATCCCATATAATGTGGTATATAATGGCTGTAGATATACAATTAGTACTTCAGTCCTTTTTTGATTGCCAGTGTTTACTCTTATAGGGGCTTATACCTTGAATAATTTTGCCATAAATTCTCCTATTCATATATATGTATATTATATATGTATACTAATATATAATTGTTGTATATATAATATATAATGAATATTTTGTATTATATATAAACATAATATAAATTTTTTACAACTGTTTTACTAATAATTCTCAAAAGAGGTCTGTTCACTCAAAAGACATATATCTGTCATTTTCATAACACAGGGACTTTGATTTCAAAAATGACTTAGCAGTTTACATATTTTTCTCCTTTCATCTTCAGAGACATAAATGGTATAGGTCTCAGTAGCTATGTTACAGTCACAACCCCACTTTGTCAGGCATTACATAGTCACAATCCAAATTTTAGGTCAACCTATTGACCCTCATATTGACCTCAACTTTTATTTTTTTAAGTATTTTATTAGGAGAACCTCCATTTTCCCACATCCAGACTTCCCCCTTCTCAGAACTCCACCCAGCAGACCAGCCTATCACAGCCCAGCTCGCGCGGCGCTTGTGGCCACTCGGTTCATCAATAAATGCTGGATTTTGAGATGACTACAAGAGTATGCTACCCGTACGGCACAGCCTGGCAAGCTACCCGTGTCGTATTTGATATGCCAGATACCAGTAACAATTATAGACTTCATTCTCATGACCTAATGGAATGGTTTGAGGCTCTTTATGTTCCTGGAGCAAGCAGGTGCCCTTGGGCTCTACTTGCATGAGACAGGACATATGGAGATGTTACTGGTGCCGCTCGAGCAAATTGATGATGAACGGGAAGACAGTGATACAGTGACAGTGAAGTATTTTATTATCCCACTGTGAGATATACAATTACAAAGATATACAATTAAAAAGTTCATATTTGGGTTTTGGTCATACAGTGTTCCAGCACCGATCACTCCACCAGTGCCTATCTCCCACCACCAACGTCCCGGGTTCCCTCAGCCCTCCCCCAAGCCCGCCTCCATGGCAGGTTCTTCATTTCTTTCCCTCTCTCTCTCTTTCTCTTTTCCTTCCCTTCCAGATTATGGATAACAGAACTTACATTAAAGGGTTGTCATGTGTACCTTTTTGCCTGTATTTAATGCTCCAGTTCTAATTTGGTATTAGTACCCTCTACAATTGTTAACACTCTGTTCCATTTTCAGTCTTATCTTGTGACCTCAACTTTTTAAGTCATCCTATTGATCCACACAGTGTCTTGAACTATTGATTTTATAAAATATTTGTTGAACATCAACTATGTACTACTTACTTTACATATTTGAGATGCAGAAAAGCAAATCAGATCACCAAAGGCAACTACAAATGTTACAGAAAGAAAAGTGCAGTAAGTTTGTGTTAAGGAAAGGTCATCTAGTCTAAGGGAGACAGTTTCTGAGGGAAGAAATATTCGCTATCCCCAGCCACCAATTCATTATTTTCCTATACTTGATGTAACAAATTGAGTGAGCTGAGGCAATAGAAATCTGTCCTTTCACAGTTCTAAAGGCCAGCTGGTTCAAAACCAGCTTCACAGAAGAGTTGACCTCCACCCCCCCACACACACACACACACGCACATGGCAGTCTCTAGGAGAGTTTGGTTCTCACCTCTTTCATCTTCTGGTGTTTACTGACAATCCTTGCATGAATAAATCCCAGTCCTTATGTCAGAGTTCACACTGCACTTCTGTGCCCTCTCTCTCTCTCTGTCTCTCCCTCTCTCTTTCTCTCTCTCTCCCTCTTCCTGTCTCTCTCTCATAAATTACCTAAATTGAACTTAGAGACATGGAATAATCCAGGATAATATCAGCTCAATGACTGGGACATCTTTGGGGGACAGGAAATGACAGGCATCATTTAGCCTACCATGTACCTTTACACAAACACTAAATTAAAATTCATGTAATCCTGTTTAGAATGAGAAAATTAGCATATTTATTACCCATGAACTTAGAAAATTAATTTAGGCAAAAGAAAGAATACTGGTAGAAATTGCTTGAGTAGGGCAGATATATGAAGTATTATCTAAATTACCCTAAGTTTTCTTTTATTATTTTGAAATAGTAACTACCTCCCAGACATGTTGTTGTAACATCCATATTGAAATATATTATGCTAACCAAATAGTTGATAAGTCATCAGAAAACAGGAACACATATAAATTGGTATGGGTCATATATGTTACTATCATTCAAATTTTAATACTGAAACAGACTAATAACTATTTTATACCTCAGATCCAGTATTAAGTGTTATGTATCAATTGTTTTTTTTAATTTTCTTGGAAAATTTTAAGCAAGAAGTATTAGCATGCATTACTTTTTCTTCTCTAGTTTAAAGAAAACTTTCTCTTGTCTATTCCTCTGTTTTGGCTTCAGCCTTTCATTCTTTTCCTTTTCTCTTGCTGATCTATTATGTTCCCGACTTTGTCCCAAATACTGCATAATCAAGATTCTGGTTTCCTTTATACCTAAAATGTCAAATGAGGACACTGTCTCTTTATTTGTCTATTTATACATATGTTTGTTTTTATCAATTTTTTTTAAATTTTCAAGAACTAAGTCAATTATTTATAGTCACAAAGTAATATTTGCTTATCCTAACTTACATACCAAAAGAAAGATAAATCTACCAATATTTCTTCAGCTATAATAAAGGATAAAATCATGCAGTTTTTCACTATGCAGGTGGACCTAGAAGGCATCATACTGAGTGAAGTCAGTTATAGGAGTGATGCAGAGACAGAATGATTTCTCTCATACCTGAGATATAAAGAAACTGGTAGGGTATAACAAATGGCCTAAGGCAACAGAACCTGCAGAAACCTGAGTGTTGGTCTACAGAACTGAGCTTACCTGAGCTGGTAGGGGCAGTGAGAGGAATGTTTAAAACAATTGGTGGAAGGTTGCTGTCACTCTGTGAGTGTGGTACAAGAATCATTTCAGTTGTTTCACTTGTATCACTTGTCTTCCTAGTTGATCATCGATTTCCTCAAATGGGCACCAGTAGCATCTCCATATGTCCTATCACATGCTAGTGTAGTCCAAGGGCATCTACTAGCTCCAGGAACATAAAGAGCCTCAAACCATTCCATCAGGTCATGAGAATGAGGTCTGTAATTGTTACTGGTATTTGGCCTATCAAATACAACATGGGTAGCTTGCCAGGCTCTGCCATGCAGGTGGGATACTCTTGTAGTCACCTCTAATCTGGAGCTATTATTGATGAACCGAATGGCCGCAAACAGCTCTTCTGCTGGGTGGAGCTCTGACAAGAGGGGAGTCTGGATGTGGAAAATGGCGGCCCTCATGGTGTGGGGGGTTCCTCTAGCCTCTTGAAAGGCTCTGCTGGGGTGGCGGGCCAGGGCCAGAACCCGCCATCCCTCCCTGGTGACTCATGAACAGCTGGACACAGGGAGAGCTGGTCACAGCTCTGCCCCGTGGATGAAATTTATAAGAAATACAATTTATAAACATAACTTTAAGGAAAACATAATCCTATGTGCTACTTTATTTACCAGGTTACTTTTCTTGATTAACTTTGAAGGATTAGTACAGCAATATAAATCCGAGGAAGGAAATATCATGCTTTATATTCCTTTTATCATATATGGAGTTTCTTTTTATCTACTTTACCATTTTCTATCACTTATCCATAGAAATAAAGCTACTTTTAAAATAAAACCTAGGGCCGGAGTGATAGCACAGTAGGTAGGGGGTTTGCCTTTGCACGCAGTCAACCCGGGTTCAATCCCTGGCATCCCATGTGGTCCCCCCCAGTACCGCCAGGGAATAATTCCTGAACAAAGTGCCAGGAGTAACCCTGAGCATTGCCAGGTGTGACCCAAAAAAGCAAAAAAAAAAAAGTAAAAAGTTAAAAAAATAAAACCTAATATTTATTTTTAAAAGTCTCTGCACAACCCTTTGATATTTTTCTTTTTTTTTTTTTTTTTTCTCCTCTTTTGCTTATTTGGGTCACACCCGCAATGCTCGCAAATTTCTCCTAATCTGCTCTGCACTCAGGAATTACACTTGTTGTGGTGCTCAAGGACCTTTTTTTCAGTGATCAAGCAAGCTCAGGCACGGCAGCTGCCCACAGCGCCAACGCCCTACCCACTGTCGCGTCACGCACCCTTTGATTTTTCATTATCTAACAAAAGACAGTATGTTTTAAAATTCTTATTATTATGAATAACTGATAATGTTTGTCTCAACACTTCAAGAAGTCTTGAGTGAAAAGCAAAACTCTCTTTGGGGAGTTCATGAGACTAATACCTTAGAGCAGTAAAGAAATTAATATCTGGGACTGGGATGATAGTACAGTGGGGAAGAGCTTATCATGCAGGTGGCTAACCCTGGTTCATTCCCGGCATCCAATATTGTCCCCTGAGTCTATTAGGAATAACTCCTGAGAGTAGAGCTTGGAATAACCCTGAGCACTGCTATGAGTGGCCCCCTAAACAAAAGTATTTGAAAACTTCCCAAATGAAATCGGCAACTTGTTTTAAAATTTAAATAATAATTCCTTCACAAAGACCAACAGGGAAAGTGACTGCAGTCTGAAATACTGCATGTAAACTAAATCACTGTCACTTTTCGAGATTCCCCTCCTTACCAACAGCAACTATCTTAGCTCAGTTCTTCCTCAAATTGGGACTGATGCTTTTGCAGTCAAACAGGACCAGAATGGCCACAAATTCTGTCCCAAGGCCCCTTTAATAAGTAAAAAGATCACTTTACCTCTTCCTGTTCTCTTCATTTATAAGAGTGGAAAAAAATGACATTTTCTGGGGTAAAGCAGGCAATACAATGCCTGGTGCCAGAGTACAATTTTATTGAATGTTTTCTTGCTTCTTCCTTGAAAAATTACTTTCTGGGGAAGGTCAAAGAAATTCTCTTTTTGGAATTCAAATACTCAAGGATTTCCAGCAGCCAAAGACTGATTGCCCAGTGGAGATGAGTGGGGTGATAAATTTTAAAAATGCAAAGTGTTGGCCTGATTTTCTGTGGTTCAAATTACCTTAATTTGTAGAGGTGAATTCAGAAACTCCGAATTTCAGGCCAGCTATTTAATTCTTAGAGCTGACACTTTTAAAATGGACATTTACTACTCCAGATACCAAGAGATACCATATCATTCTTGTCCTCTTTACTTGAATCTAGTTACACTGAAGTTTTTTCAAAATGTCTTAAATGTACCAACCTCTTTTCTAGTCAGGGACACTGCACATTCTATTTCTTCTCCTTGGAAATCTTTAAAATATTGATCCATTATTATTTATGTTTCATTGTATATCTACCCCTGTCTAAAAGAATAATTCTGAGAGCTAACAGATACAAGCCAGTTTAATTTTAATTTTAAATGAATACCAAATCTTTTTTAATGTTACATGCTTTTCCTAAAGAATATTCCATGTTTATCTAAAATGCAAGTTACCTGAGCATCCAGTATTATATTAGCGAAATGTAGCAAACATATTGTTCTATTAATATCTTCCTTAGCAACCAAGTTTCTCTTCACAGCAATTACAAAGCAATTTTGATTATTTATTTAATATTATCTCTGTTCTACTAGACTGTGAACTCTACTGAGCTGTTTCTAGTCTTTTTCTTTCTCATCTGCATATTTATAGTAAAGATCATGGGCTGGAGCGATAGGACAGTGGTCAGGGCATTTGCCTTGCACGGGGCCAACTTGGATTTGATCGACCGCATTCCATAGTGTTCCCTGAGCACTACCAGGAGTAATTTCTGCGTGTGGAGCCAGGAGTAAGCACTGAGCATTGGGTCACCAGGTATGACTCAAAAAGCGAAAGAAAAAAATGAGACAAAGAAAAAAAAAAAGCACAGCTATGAATTCAATATGCAAGAATAAAGTTAATGAATGCATAGATAAATGAATGAAAGCAAGAGTGAACTGGCATTTCAACATCTATAACTGAAATAGTAAATGTGTCTAAATGTAGTGCCTAAACTATACAATCTATACTCATACAACAAAGTAATTGCTCAGATTCTCAGTGTAATGGCTTCTGAAATTCTGAAAGAGACAGGACCATGAAAATCAATATGGTTATTTCACCAATCACCATTTATTAGAATCTCTACTCTATTCATCACCATTTATTAGAACCTCTAGTCTAGATTCTCTATTAGAATCTCTAGTCCATATAGCATAAATCTAGTTATTGGATACATTTTGTGCGAGAAAATTGAAGTTTAAACCTTTGTCCCAGATCACACAGAAATCAAATATTTTTCCACACAAGTTTAGGGTTCTATATGTGAACTAAATTCTATGAGTTTCTTAAATTTATACAAGATATGGACAACGGAAGTGAGGCGGGGCTGATTTCTTACAGCTCTTGGCTCTTGTGACTGGCAAACAAGAGCATGAAATTATGAAGCTTTGCCACAGTAGCAGTCCAGTAACTTTGCCAAATCACTTGGATGTTAGACAGCTGTTGCAATGCCAGTGCTCAAAAGAGGTTCTTGCTTCCAGCAGAGCTCCAAGGGCAATCTAAAGCACCCACTTTCCTGGGGCAACAATTCTAAGCAGCTTTGGAAGATACTTTGGGAATGTAGCCTAGAACCTGTTCCTCCAGTCACACTTATAATTTTATACCCCCACCACATTAACCTCCCTTCTGCTTGAAATGCCTACTTGCTTCCTTTCCTGGATTCTGATTTGCACAGCATGCCATCCACAGACCTATAATTTAATTTTACATCTATGATTTTACGTATATGTGACTTCCTTTTTTAAGTCTATCTTCGTCTACCATACCACGGCATCTTATTTTTTAAAGAAATTCTATTTATAGTTGTTCTTTATTTCTATAATAGTTGAAGAAAATTGTATAGTTTCTAATAAGAATGATTGTAGTAAAGAATCTGACTTCTGACCCATTTTATAAAATGAGCTAATATGGTTTATAATAGTATACAGAGTTATAGCTCCACCACCTCCAACGTGACTTTATTTTGCTATGTGTAACTGCGTGCTGATAGCTTTTAATCTTGGCTCTCTTGTTTCCCTTTCTCCTTCTGCTTCTGTCTTGTGAAACAGATGCCAAAGTTCCAGGATTTAGTATTCCTTTGACTATTGGGAAGTTCAAGACCCTAGCCTTATTCTTCTAATTGCCATAAAAATGCAAGCCAGTGTTCTTCAGCAGTTTTCCTGTGTCATTTTTGGGAACATCTTGAACCCTGCCCTGTACTCTCTAGAAATTTCCATTAGCTCAGTAATTAACACTTTCATACCTCTTAAATGCCATGTGACATCATTCTCCAACATCCAAATCAAATTTTAAAAATTAAAAAAAAATTTTAAAAAGCTAAAAAAAATTTTTTAGACAGAGGGTAGTCCTGTTTTACAGTGTGACCACAACATATATTTCAACACCTAAAGATTAGAATGTCCAAGATGAAGATGTTAGCTGTTTCATGATGGGTTAGCTAGCAGAGGAGAAAGCAAAGGGAAGGGGGAGGGAGTGAAATAGAGAGAAAAAATTCATGCTTTTTTATTGGACAATAATTATATCTATCCCTCAGGTCCATCCACAAGATCTAATCACCCCTTAAAGCCCTATGTCAAAAAGCATCACATTGGGAATTTTGGGACTTCTAATCTGAATTTGGCGGTTGATCCCGTAAAAAAACCACATATAAAATAGTAGTCCTCTATAAAAATCTATGTACCATGGACTATAGCATCTTATTTTTTAAAGTATACTACATCATATTTGAAATGATAAGAATATAACATATTTTGTCATTCAACAACTCAGAACCAGGTTATAAAGACATTTTATCAGTTGAGTCAATTCTAAAATTTGTCAACATAGGGTGAACCTTGACAAGCATTTTGATAAGTAAACTAAGTCAGAGAAGAAATACAGCCATTGTATCATTTCACTTATATAGAAAATTTGAAAAAAATTAAAAAGCTTAGAAAGAGATACCACTGTGGTTATCAGAGAAAAGAGAAATTCAGATTACAGAAAGATGACTAAAGGATAAAATTATTATAAAATAAATATTTGGGATAATATGCATGCATAATATGATTACTCTAATGCTAATATATGATATTAGAAAAAATTTAAGAAAGTAAATTCTAACAGTGTTATCACAAAGATAATTTTCCTTTGTCCTTTTCCATTTATTGTATCTCTGTGGGGGAGGATGGATAGTAGACAAAATGATAGTAGACAAAATGATTTCACAATGCTTTTGCAATCAAACCATTATGCTGTATGTCTTAACCTATACAGTGATGACACATGTCAATTTTTTAATAAAGCTGGAAAAACTAAAACATACATTACTGAAAAAGAAAATATGTACCCATATTATTAGTGACAAAACTGAGGAAACTTTAATCAGTAATAATTTTTAATTGACTAAAATTTTTTGAAAATAATTTTAAATAGGGTGAACAGTGAAGAACTTTATGAAACCATACATATATTATAACTATAAGTCTGGATTTGATCACTAGCATGGAACAGCCCCTGCCAGGAATGATTACCAAGCACTGAGCTGAACGTACCATTGAGTACCCCTAGGTGTGGTCCATATCAAAATCAACAGTACATAAAATAAAGAATTTTTCAATATTATCATGCCAGAGATATAGTTCAAGTGATTAGGGTTCTTGCCTAGCATGTAGCATATTCTGGACTGATCCCTGGCAATGCGTGCTCCATAGCACTAACTCAAGCACATCACAGTGTGATGCACCCAAAAATAGCAGAAGCAAAAAAATGATTTAGAAAACATGAAGAAATTAAAGGTAATATAACTACTTTTAGAAAGTGAATATTCATATTTTCATAAATTATTATGAATTATAAGAAACAAATCAAGTTTTGCTTATCCTAAAAGTATATCCCATGTTTACTGACAATAGTAAAACCCAAATCTTACTATTTATTGAATCATGACAAGCATTTTAATTATGCACTAACTACCTTGGAAGACACTTTACTTCTTTTAGTGTTTGTTTTTTAGAGGCCCATAGTGCTTGGGGATTACTCCTAGCTTAGTACTGGTCACTCCAGGCTGTGCGCAGGGTACTAGGCAGTGTCAGGGACTGAATCTGAGCCTGCCATATGAAAACCATGTGCCGCTGGTTAGCCAGCAAGTTATCATTCAGACTACTGATGATTAAGAAGAAATGTATCTGAAGTAGTACAATTGCATCACCTAGAGGATCCATGGTAATCTCCTAAATCCAGAGTCCAGTTTTCAAACTACCTTTTGCAAGGAAGCAACACATTTTTAGACTGCTGATCGAGGATACAAAATCATGAGATAAATACATTTGTGTTATCTAAAATTACTAATGTGTTACATCATCAAAAAGGGAATCGAAGAACATGGCCCACTGCTATGGTGGCCTGATAATTTTTTGTTAGTGGTTGATTGATTGGTTGGTTTCTGTCCCACCAAGAAACATGGTGAAGTACATATGTGTATGAAGATGTTGGCTGCATGAAAATCATCAAGAGTTGAACAACCTGTAATTCTGCCACCTTTATATATCAGCTTGAGTCCTCTATTCCAATAATCTATCTGTATCCCTCTATCTCCGTCCATTAGTTTACTGGGCTCTTGCAGTTTATTTTTGGACAGACATCGCAAGATACTTCATATCAAGAATACATTTCACTGTACCCTTTAGTAAATGTTCAGTTCTATCTTTGAGCCAGTTTCTGGACTCTAGACTATATGGGAAGTAAATAGCCAACAGTCAAGTGCCATCTGCAATTCCTCATCTGCATGCATTTCACAAGTGCTGAAACTCACAAATTTCTTTCAAAACAAGATAAAGGCTTATAGTAAGGGTGGGGAGAAAGGAATTAACCTTATAAAATTCACAGAGACCTTTAACCTAAAGATTAAAGTCAAGTTTGTCTGCCCTAAACCACAACAAATGGTAGCTGTTATGTTGACTTTCTTCAATTCAGTCCAACAAACATTGATTGAGGCCTCACTCTGGGCAAGAATAATGCTAATTAAGTCACACATGACATTAGGAAACTGCTGGCATTTCCGTTGATGATAGATATTGAAGAATTAACAAAATTGGGGGAAAAACCTAAAATATGCTCTAGTGAAACAAGACTAATGTACAGTAATTTATGGGGAAATGCTTATCACTAATGCCTAAGTATTATGCAGCAAATCATGATTATGCATGCCATTAATTCTGTATGTGAGGACTTTGGTGCGTGTTGTAGTAGATTAGATGAAAACAATGAACTATAAACATGCATGCTCAGTCCTTTAACGTCTTCCTCATCAGAAAGATATCATCTGCTCACAATACTTAGCCCACGAATAAGATAGCATAGTGCTTTCATCTCAGAAAAAAACTTAAAATTGATTTGTGTATTTGATTTTTGTGAATTCCCTATAACACCAAGAACTTGTGTTTTTATCCTAGATAGCTTCTTATGAAGAGATTTTATTTCCCTTTTTCAGCATTCAATTATAGAATAAATATGCCCAAGAAAAGAGGATCATAGTCTTGATAATCTGCAGGAAAATATGCCCAAAAAGAATGAGTCTTGCTGGTTTCCTGTGAAATTAATTTTACAACCTTTGCAAATTAGATGACCTACCAATCAGAGAAGAGAACCAGTTCCAATTAAAGCAGTAAAGAAGTTTAGTTAAAGCAACAGAGAGTAAGACAGTTAGTATCAATGGTCTAACCATGCAAAGACAACATTTAAGTCCCAGGCGGAAAGCTAACAAAAACTTCAAAAAAAATAATTTAGAAGTCAAGAATGAGCCTTAATATTGGGGCGTGCTTGCCCTACAAGCACTAACAGGCATTACCTTGCACACACAGTTGACCCAAGATATGATTTGATCCCTGGAGCCCAGGGAGTGATTGCTGAGCACACACATCAGGAGTAAGCCCAGTCCACCACAGTTGTGGGACCAAACCAAGTAATTCATTAATTTTAAGTATTTAATTCTAATCCAATTTATTCATTGAGATAAAATTATTGCATATATATTGTGCATAAGACCTGTGTTATACTCTGGAATACAGTTGCATTCTCGCCTCAGCAAAAATTATGTCTAATTCTAATGCCCAGTGTTTTGGAAATCTTCACATAGTTCATATAATATATATCCACTGTATCACTGTATCACTGTCTTCCGTTCATCATTGATTTGCTTGAAAGACTGTGTATATCCTTATGTCCTGTCTCATCCCAGTAGAGCTCAAAATTTTTCTACTTGCTCAGGAACATGAAGAGCCTCAAACACCACATCAGGTCATGGGAATTTAGGGTCTATAATTGTTACTGGTATTTGGCATATCAAATATGACACGTGGGTTATACACACACAAACATATAACTTTCATGTATGTATGTATGTATGTATGTATGTATATAACTTATATATATATATATATATATACATTACTTATCACTTATCTTCCCATTGTAAATAATTTGCTCCAGAGGAGCACCAGTAAAAATTTCCTATCATCCCTGGTATTGTGCAAAGTGTGGTCCAATGACATCTGTTCACTCCAGGAACAGAGCCTACAAACGTTTGTTCAGGTTTTTGATGAAGAAATCTGACCATCTAAGTAGGTGGGCAACCCGCGTGTTCTTTTGATGTCCTGTGGAATCCAGTTGGTAACAGTTCTGTGCAGTGGTCATATCTAAATACTTAATTTGTGTCTGGCCCATCCGATTATCATCATCTTGTCAAGCGAGACAACAAGCCCTGATTCATGATCATCAATGGAGTTCAGAACTCCAGATTCTTCTCTCACTTCCTCTTTAGAGATACCGAATAACTTCTCATCCTATTTTTGTATCATAGAGGCATATGTTAGAACTTGGGAAGAATGGTAGAGTCAAAGAAGTTATTGCCCAGAGCCGGAGGTTCTTCGTCTTCTTTACTTCCTTGATGGTCTTGAGGCATTGCGCTGCTCTCTTCCATATTCAGTGATGTCCTGTATGCCAAAAGAAATGACATTATTTCTTATACAACATCACTGAATAAACAAAAAATAAGCTTGAATCATTAACTTTTCACCACTGTTAAATAACTTCACTGGATGCAGAATCAGATAAATACATACCTGTCCACATTTCCCCTAATGTATGTTTTAAAAGTAGGGAGGGTGGGGTACATTGAGTGGTGGAAATGGGGCACTGGTGGAGGATGGGTGCTGGAATACTGTATTACCAAGAACCAATTTTGAACACCTTTGCAACTGTATGTCTCATGGCCATAATAAAATTTTTTTTAAAAAATTAAAAATTCCCAAAAAAGTAAGCCCAACTATCCAGGCCAGAAGGTGCACTACACTCCCTCTTCTGTTCTATTAATTGAACCACAGCTGCAGCAACACAATGTCCTTAGAAATGAAATGCAAACATACAAAGTTATGTTTATTCTCTTTGAATCTGGGGTGATAGTTGTTCAATATACTGTAATTCTTCCTGACATTTTCTTTCATTATGCATTAGGAAAGACAGCCGTGTCTTTCCCAATGCATAATTAAATAAATACTTCTACCCATTAACATTCTACTACATTCAGGGTTAATTAAAAAGATTCCCTTATCTCATACACCAAACACACTATTATTTCACACTAGAATTTGATCCTAGAAAGATACAACTCATTATTCCTTACCTAACTAAATCTTTACTTCTCAAAACCTTGCCATTGTGACTTAGAGCATGTATTTTAGCTTCTCCTACAAACCTGCAATTTTCATTCTAAACCAAATCTGTTTTTTCACATTAGAGGGTGGACTCTTTTCTCACAGCCAAATGCAATTAAAGTCATTGCTCTCACTCCACTTGACAGAGTAAGCCAGAATGACCAGATTGTTTATTATCTCTTGTTTTTGGTAGAAACTATGATACTAGCATGTGATCATAATATCTCTAGGAGTGAGGGACTACAGATGGGTATGTAGATGACTGATAGACAATTCTTATCAGTTTGCATATTTGCAAAGATAGTTTATCATTAATGTTTTATAACAGTGTAATGCCTCTTATCATTTTAGGGCCCGTGCCATGTACTAATTAGAGCTCACTGATCCCTAGAGTATACAATTTCAACCTTGGATAAAAGATGACCAAGAATAGAAACTGAAATGCAATGAAACACCAATACCTAAAATCTGAGTTCTAGGCAGGGGCAATATCAATATTTTCTCTTAGGTACGTCACCTTTTAATAATCTTTGCCAACTTCATATCAAACAGATTTACCTACGTATCAGATTAAAGTACAACATCCCAGTTTATCAACCTCTCTATTACCAATGGCAGTGATGACTTCATATTTATATCCACCGAACCTTAAACTCCCAATTTTATTAGATCCTTGACTTCCTGACTCTCCAACAATCTTAGCATTTGTTCTATATTTTGAGGCTAGTCATTATTAGAATCTTTTCATCCTCCAAGTTCTAAAGTCTGAATTTCCCCATTTTGGTCCTGTCATTTTACCTTTCCTCTTTCTCTATTCATAGCCTTCACTAAGTTTTGCAAACTCTTCTCCTACTTTTTTTCTTTATCTTTTTTTCAATTGAATCATTGTGAATTACAAAGTTATAAAGCTATTTATGATTGGGAAGTTTAGGCTTATATTGTTCCAGTATCAATCTCTTCCAGTGCCCTAGTTTCCTTCCCTTCCCCAGCATGTCTAAGGCAGGCACTCTGCCCTTCCCCCATTGTCCTGCTATTCCCTAACATCTCCCCCTTACCCCTGCCCCAGTGCCAACTTCCTACTGAAGACCTAATTCTCCTCTTCATTTCTGGCTTTTTGGGCCTTCGCTACCACTAGTACTTTATTGCCTCTTCGCTCTACAGCGCCCAGGTGCCCACTTCTCCAAATTTATTTACCTTTCCACTAGAGGTCTGCTCCTCTACTTACTGTATCTTGATCCATGAATGCCACGAGCATTCCCCTTGCCAAACTACTACATGCACATCTGAATAAATTACACTGTTCATACTCTACACTCATGCTGTCAGACAACTAAGTATTAAGAAAATGATTTCATGGCCAGTATGATTGAGTATATTTCCTAAATTTGTAAAGGACTTTGATTCTGCAACTCAATAGAACATTGTCTACAATATTTTACAAAGAAGACATATTTAAAATGTGTTTGCAGTTCCATAAACCGAAAGTGGGAAAAATACTTGTATGAGTAATATATAATAAAATAACAAAAACTGCCTAAGTCACTGTTTCATATATATAAGATCACTTAAGAATAAAGTTCTTATAGTCATATTGAATTGACAAAAGACTATGAGACCTCAGCAAATATGAGAATTCATACTTTTAGATATAGGATACGAGTGAAATAAGAATACTACTATCTCTTTTTCTGATCCTATTTTAAGGTGTTGGAATGAAACAAACAATTGGACTTTCATTGCTACAAAAGACATTTATAGTGATATATTCAGCTAACAAAGTATAAAAGGAGGTTTATTCAATTTTACTTAAATTTCCTGCTCTAGATAAATATTAGGTTTAAACATCAAAGTTTGACTAGATTGCAGTGGCAACATTCATCTAGAAAAGTACAACCTTTCTAATTATAAATATGAATAGGATAGATGTCAAGTATGTTATGGAATAGGGTTCCATTCTTCAGTCAGTCCCTGATTATTCCAGCAAAACTTAATCTGGGTTAAGAAAGATATTATCAAGATAGTGATATTTAAATATCTGTGTATTATTGCATCTGAAACTTTCAAAATCAGAACTACTCTTACTTTATTGTAATGCTAATGGCATTCTATTATTCTTTTAAATAGTTGCTAAATGACAATAAAGCTAAAAACTACATGTGATGTCACATTTAAAAAGTATCACTTGTATCACTTGTCTTCCGTTGTTCATCGATTTGCTTGAGTGGGCACCAGTGTAACATCTCCATATGTCCTGTCACATGCTAGTGTAGCCCAAGGGCATCTCTCTCTCCAGAACATGAAGAGCCTCATACCATTTGTTCCCGTCATGGAATGAGGTCTATAATAGTTACTGGTTTTAGCATAATATTACAACATGGGTAGCTGCCAGGCTCTGCCGTGCTGGTGGGGATACTCTTGTAGTAGCCTCGCATCTTGTGCATTTATTGATGAGATGGGGAAGGATAAGTTTTTTCTACTGGGTGGAGCTCTGGCGAGCTGTAGAGTCCAGATGTTGCAAATGGCACACCTCATGGTGTAGGGTTCCTCTGGCTTCTTGTGAGGGCTCTGCTGGGACGGGGGCCAAGGGCTTGAAGACTAGCAAGGAGGCTGCTACTTCACATGTGAGAGCTAGGAAAATCAGAAAGAAGGGACATTTCCGGTCCTGTCTGGAAGATTCAATGGAAAATACAAAGTTAGGCACCTGCGTAACTTGGAGGAGGAGAAAAGAGGGTCCAGGAGAGATAGGACTGGAGACCGGCTGAGTGGACAAAAATCCTGGCTGTCTTTTGAATCCACCTTCAAAGAGAGCACTAGTTTTGCGGCTTGGGAAGAAGAAGTGGGCGACACAAACAGTACCAAGTAGCTCTGCAGCACCAAGCGCTGGCACCAATGGCAGTGACCGGGAAGGGCTAGGTCCCCAGACTGAGCGCTTGGGGCTTGGGTCCTGGGCTTGGGTCCTGGGATCTCAGATAGAACTGAAATGTCGATCCCTTGTGCTCACCTCTACTTGGGCTCCCACAGCCTCCTAAAGGCTCCCAGGAACCTCAGTTTGTAAATAAGGTCAAATTTCAGTTTGTAAATAAATATGGAAAATTGGAAAATGCCAATACAAGAATGAACAACTATTTATGTAATAACGCGCATTTAGATTAGTAGGGTGAGCCCCTGGGTGGCTTCTGTGGGGCGGGAAGGGGAGAGAGATGGTCTCTTTCTCCCCGCTGCCTCTACCACCAGAACCCACTGGGCAGATTTAGGACTGATAGTCTGTGGTGAGCCTGTGCATGCAAGAGTGGGCCTGAGCCCCACCAGCAGCCCCATGGGGTGGCTGTCAAGCCACACCTGATGTCAGCTTGATCACCTAGGCACGGGGCTGATTCCCACCACTTCGTTTCTCCAGGGAGCCACGGACTCAGGCTGGAGCAAGGAATTGCTCTTCAATAAAGTAGACTAGTGAATATATGTATCATGTAATCATTAAACTACATGTGACATTACATTACGAAAAGTAGACTAGTCCAATAGGTAGTACCATCCAATCATTAAACAAAACCATAAACTCAATCCTCTGCTTTATCTATCCTCTTTCCATGCCTAAGAAAATAAGGAATAACTATGGTCCCAAATCCCTCCAGTTTTTAATCTATAGGTAGGGGAAATAAATTTAATAATATAAAAGTCATGTATATATTCTTTTTCATTTCCTTTATCTTTTTTAGTAGAAACTTAATTTTGTTTTGGGATCAAATCTGGCTGTGTCTAGGGCTTACTTGACTTGCTGGCCAAGGATGCCTCCTTGTGTGGTTTGGGGGCCATATGTGGAACCAGGTTCAAACCTCTGTTGTCCACATACAGGCAAGTGCCTTACTCACTTTACGATCTTCTATTCCAAAGAATATTTAAACATGACATAAGTGAATAGCTTATGGCTATGGCATATTGTTACTGCAGCCAGAACTGATTAAATCAAAACAAATTTGTAATGATACATGAGATATGTCTCATATGAAATCTCAGTGTGGCAGATGTCCCCTAAAAGATTAGTAGATGATAACACAAAGAAGACAGAAAGCAAGATAAGGCCATAGGAAATTTCTCCATGGAAAGCATATATTTTTTCTTTTGTGAATAGAAAACCAAAGTCTGTATTATTTTATTATAAGGCAATAAACCTGGAAATAACATTTAGGGAGAAATATATGTAAACTGGTCACATGTGCCCTTTGGAAATATCCATCTAGGTGTATGGACATGATATACATTTTCTGTATATTTTAAAATTAAATATAATTCAATGTTAAAATTAATATTAAATATTGAAATGTTTTATATTCAAATAATTTAAATAATGAATATTTAATATTTTAATTTAATATTAAATATTTAATTGAATATTTTATTTAAATGGATCGTACTTGGCCCTGGGATATGAGTCAAGTGGTAGCACACCTATCTTTGCATGTGTGAGGTCCTGAGTTCAGTTCCCAGAAATGATGGACTCTGAAACTGTCATGTGGCGGCTACCAGTGACCTGACCTTAGCATGCTGGGGCTAGCCCTTAAAGCATAGCTACCACCAAAAGGTCATTAAGGTATGAATCAAAATTAACAAAAAGCTTTCAACAAGATCTAACAAATCTTTAGAGTCAAATACTCAATTATTAGTTGTAAAATTGTAAAATACCTTTTACAGTAAGTGTAGCCCAGACACTCATTGGCTTTATTCTTGGCTCTTGCCCAGGAGTTACCCCAACCCAGAGCATGGAAGACAAAATGGGATACTGGAAATAAAATCAGGCTGGGATACATACCAAGATATTTACTATACTTTTTCTCAGGTTACTTTTCCTTTTTAAAAAACAAAAGGATGCAATGTAATTATGATTTTTAATAAAGAGACTTAAAGCGAAGGAAAGAATTAATGAAACGGTAGCATAGTAGTCACTGAATTAAAGTACTCAAAGCAGTTTATGCAATACATTTTATCTCTATTTTCATTAATGAAAGATAAATTAAATCTAACTTAGCCAATATAAAATAAATATTTAAAGAAATATTAGAATTCAGGAAATGTTATATCTGAAGGGGCTAGAGATGTCTTGCACGCTGACTGACCAAGTGATCCGGCATCCCATATGGCCCCAGAGCCAGAACTAAGAGTCTTGATCACAGCCAGGTGTGGAACATCAACAACAACAACAACAAAGGAGGTAACAAGAGAAACTACTAAAAGTGTCTCTATGTGGGATAGCACAGACCTTGGAAGGCCTTGATTCCATCTCCAGTACTACATTCCACACCTCCAACCGAAATGACTACAGGTGGAGCTACCATCTTACAGAGAGATAGGGAAATTTTTTATTTTTATATATTAGTTTATTCTCACCCCACTCAGTGGTTCTTGCTAGGGTCTCTGATTCTCTACTTGCTCCTAGAGCCAATGTGAGGGGAACCTCTTCCCCCTCATGCAGCGCGTGTGTTTAGCCCACTGAAATACCTCTCAGGACAAAATGAAAGCTGCTTAATTTTTTGGAACTTTGATTGGTGGTGGTGGAGAGCAATATTTGAAAACAAAAGTAATAAATATTAACTCATCTGTAAAACAATAAGCTTTTCTCTTTTTCCCTTTTTGGGCCACATCATGCAATGCTCAAGGGTCAATACTGGCTCTACACTCAGGAACTACTCCTGACAGTGGTCAGTGGACCATATGGCATACTGAGGACTGAACCCAGGTCAGCTGCATGCAAAGGCAATGACTGACCCTCGATACTATCACTCCATACTATCTCAAATTAATAATTTAATCTTTATATATGAGATAGATAGATAGATAGATAGATAGATAGACAGACAGACAGATGAATTGATAGATAGATGGTGAATGAATCAGATAGATAGATAGATAGATAGATAGAAAGATAGATAGAAATGATAATGGATAATAGATAGATAGATGATAGAGATAGACACACAGATAGATGATAGATAGATAGATGATAGATAGATAAGATGATATAGATAGATAGATAGATAGATAGATAGATGGGTAGATAGATAGATAGATAGATAGATAGATAGATAGATAGATAGATAGATAGAAAGATAGATAGATAGATAGATAGATAGATAGATGGATGATAGATATAGATAGATAGATAGATAGATAGATAGATAGATAGATAGATAGATAGATAGATAGATAGATAGATAGATAGATAGATAGATAGATGAATAAATAGATAGATAGATAAATTATTTATCATTAGGATAGTGTCTGTGGAGATCAGGACTAGAAAAATTAATCTGAACCTGCATCAGGTATAGTCATTTTTATAATGGCATTTTTTAAAGACAGTAAAATAATCTTATTCAGAAGAAACATCAGAGAAATTGAGGAAAATACTTTTGATCCCCAGAAGCAAATGAAAATCATGTGCTCTAAAAAGGAGGTCATGTAGTTAAACCCAGAGCAAAGTGTTATAACTCAGGCCCAGAGTGAGATGCGGCCATCTGAGCAAGAATTTCTGAGCTGCTTTGGGAGCTTATTTTATAG
>JAJIBD010002640.1:0-77500 GCA_021461705.1 Cryptotis parvus
TTCTAAATAGAAATTTACCTTCACTGCTTTAACTTCTTTATGACTTTTGTTTTCTTTGTTATTCCCCATAACTAAGGGACCATCTTGGCATTCAGAATAGGCTGCACTAAAAGTCCAATCACAGCTGGTACTGAAGGTAACCAGCAATGAGAGATGATGATGGGTCCAATCAGGAGGAAATCGAACAGTTATTTGATGAGGGTGATTAATGTAAAGAATTAGTAACTGTAGGAGGGCATTGGAGAAATGAGGTATTGGATGGTCAGAAATGATGAGAACCATAAATCATATAGGGGCTTGTAGACTAAGGTAACACCCACTTCCTGATAAGATGGAACACAAAGGAAGTACTTCCCCATCCCTGCAGTACCTGCAATCTGGGCCCTCTTGGAGAGCTCCACGACTATGACTGATTGTCACTTTTCCTAGTCGAGAGCACTCTGGTGCTTTACCAGAAGAATTTGTTAGACATCATGGTGTGGGAAAGCTGTTCATGGATGGGATCTTACTTCAGACACTCTGCTATGAAATCATTGCTTCTGTGTGCAGGTGGGTACCACGCTCTGCAGGAGTCTGGAGTGAAGAAACCATACATTCAGGAGTGGGGTCCTAGGTAAGAAAACCATAACATGAGGAGCCAGACTGGACAAATGGGTACAGAAAAACCTATGGTGGAGAAGTTGCATGTACTGAAGAAGCCTATAGAAACAGCAGCAATTAACCAGGAGCAAACCCTTCCCCTCCTTCAGTGTCTCTCCAGCACCCTCTACTGATAAAGCTTCAGTAGCAGCTGGCAAAGAAAAGTATGAAGGGCCCAGAACAGAGCCAAGAAAAGAGTGTAACTGGGAACTGAGAGGCAACTGATTGCTAGATGACACACATGCATGGTGCAAAGCTTTAGCCCTGACTGTGGTGAGAACTTTAGGCTTTCAAATATAAGCAGAACAAGCTTGGAGTGAGTTCTAAAGAACTTCTGACAAGAATTTTGAGTGTGAGTTAGAGTTCTTCTACATGATTTGTAGATTCTATAACTGTAGTCATAGCAATACTTACTGAGAGCCAGGCTGTATAAACGCTTTACATGTGCTCAAAACAGCTAGAGAGAGTGTATATTATTACGCTTATTTCCTATTTTTTATTTATAATTTTTAGTAGTTTGGGCATTGAACTTAGGATCTTACATATATGCAGGTTTGTGCTCCACAATAGAGCCACATCTCTAGTCCAATATTATGTTTCTGATGTGCCATTGAGATATGAGACTTAAATACCTTGTCTGACATGATCCAGAAAATGGTTCAACTATATTTTAACTCAAAGCATTTTTCATTCACCTTTCATATATATATATATATATATTTTTAGCTTTTGGGTCCACACCCGGCAATGCTCAGGGGTTTCTCCTGGCTCTGCACTCAGGAATTACTCCTGGCGGTGCTCGGGAGACCATATGGGATGCCCGGGGATCGAACCCTGGCCGGCATGGCCGGCCGTGTAAGGCAAACGTCCTACCTGCTGGGCTATCGCTCCGGCCCCTCACCTTTTATATTAATAGCTCTACTTATTCTTTCTCTATGAGTCTAGGAGTTGTGAAACTTCAAATTTCACCAGGTGTTAATTGGCTTGTATACACCCAGGGCTCTGCCCGTAGGCCCTGGATGGTTGATAGTCTGGCATAGAAAAGACTGGGCCCCCTTGGGTGAACCCAGAGCCATGGCAGAACCTGGCAAGCTACTCATGGTTTATTCGATATGCCAAAAACAGTAACAATAATGGACCTCATTCCCAGCGAATGGAGATGTTACTGGCGACTGCTTGAGCAAATCCATGAACAACGGGAAAACAAGTGATACAAACTAACTTAATTTCTCCTCCAATCAGAATCCTAATTTTAAATGGAAGAGAGAGTTGGTGCAATATTAATATTATAAGCATATTGTTTCTTAGCTAAATTTCTAACCATTGACTTCAAGAACTTCTTGTTGATAAGCATTGTAATTCTATTGTATGGTTCTATGGCCTCTACGCTTATCAAGGGAAGACTACTGTGAAGATATTGTGATTGATTTCAGGGGAAAAAATGGTGTTTCGGGACAAAGTATGGAGTTAGTGTTTTTTGTGGCCTTGATCAAGAGCAGTATTTTTCAATAGTTTTAGGTTAGTGAACCAGTCTGGTCCACAGATCAGTGGTTGAGAACCGACACTATTTTTTCAGATTTCTTAACTAAGTTCAGGAAATAATAAACCTTCTTAATTCACCCCCAAAAGTTTTAAAGAATCCTAGGTAGTCTATATGATCTATACTATGACATTCTACACACACACACACACACACACACACACACACACCAGATTTCCAATTTGCCATCTCATGCTCTTAACAAAACTGACACCCAGTCTCTAAATTTAGCCTAATTCAATGAGTCCATGGCAAGGATAAACACATTGAAGATATTTCTAAATTCAGATTGCAGATTATGGTCATGTCTAATTAATACTTTTATCCTAGGCAATTAATCGTAGCTCACTTATAAGGGGTTAAAATTATGGAAGTATGTTTCCATTTGTCCTCAATGCCTTATCAACTCCTAGGTCACTTTTGTAGAGTAGAAAGTTGGATTCTAAAGATAGGAAAAATTTTATTGACATGTATGGATTATAAAAAAAAGAACTAGGTGAGGAATGGTGTCAAGATGTGGGAAAGGGAGAAAAATGAAAAAAGTTTCTTGGTTCTATGAATAAAAACCAAGAAATATTATACTGATGAACATAGATTAAAATATCCTCAAAGTGTCTTAATTCAACAATGCATGAAAGGATTATCCACTATGACCAAATAGGACTTATTTTAGGGATACAAAGATGCTTCAACATACACAACTCAATGTGATAAACTATATTAATATAAAAATATAATAATATAGAAGCATTCAACAAGTTATAAAACACGCTTGTGACAGAAGTCTCTCAAAAAATAGGAGATACAGGGAGCTTTCTTCAATATCACAAACCCTACATCACAAACTCATGGCTAACACCATGAAACAAAAAGTCCTTTAAGACAGGCCAGAAAAAAAAATGAACTCACCATTATTTTCAATAAATTATTAGAAATCCTTTACAAAGTAATTAGATAGTAGAGAAATATTATCACTGAATCACTGTATCACTGTCTTCCTGTTCATCATCGATTTGCTCAAGTGGGCACCAGTAGCATCTCCATATGTCCTGTTTCATGCAAGTAGACCCCCAAGGGCACCTGCTTGCTCCAGGAACATAAAGAGCCTCAAACCATTCCATCAGGTCATGGGAATGAGGTCTATAATTGTTACTGGTATCTGGCATATCAAATACGACATGGGTAGCTTGCCATGCTCTGCCGTGCAGGTAGCATACTCTTGTAGTCATCTCTAAATCTAAATCCAGAATTTATTGATGAACTGCATGGCCGCTTGTGGCAGCGAGCAGGGCTATGATAGGCTGGTCTGCTGGGTGGAGTTCTCTGACAAGGGGGAAGTCTGGATGTGGAAAATGGAGGCCCTCATGGAGTGGGGGTCGTCTGGCTTGTTGTGAGGCTCTGCTGGGGTGGCAGGCCAGGGCTAGAACCCGCCATCCCTCCCAGGCGCCTCTTAAGTGGCTGGGCACAGGGAGAGCAAGTGGCAGCTCTGCCCCATGTCTGTGAGTCTGGATGCTGGGGATCGAACCCTGGTCGGCCTGCAAGGCAGAGAAATATTAAAGGGATTCAAATTGGAAGAGAAGTCAAACTAGCACTGTTTGTAGATGGAATAATATCATATTAAGAAAACCCTAAAGTATAAACACACAGCAGCAACACCATCTGCACTTTTATTTTCATAGCAGCACTATTCACAATAGCCAGACTCTGGAAACAACCAGAGTGCCCGAGAACTGATGACTGGATAAAGAAACTTTGGTACAGCTACACAATGGAATACTATGCAGCTGTTAGGAAAAATGAAGTTATGAAATTTGCCTATAAGTGGATGGACATAGAGAGGATCATGTTGAGTGAAATTAGCTAAAAAGAAAAAAACAGATATAGAATGACTGCATTTATTTGCATGATATAGATAATGATCATGATATCAATATCCAAGGTCAGGCAAAACATGGATTAGAAGTTCCAATAGGTGGAATCTACCACAAATGTGTGGGAGTCAGGAGGTTAGGTAAGACAGAGAACATAACGGTGTGCTAATAATCGTCAAAAATGGTAATACCAGCCTAGAATTAAACATTAATATAGGCAAAAAGATAAGCATGATAACCTAAATGTATGTACTGCAATCCACAATGTGTAAGAGAGGGAAGAGAGAAGAGAGAGAGAGAGAGAGAGAGAGAGAAAAGAGATAAAGAATCTGCCATAGAGGCAGGCTAGGAGAGGAAGGAGGGAATTGGGGTCATTGGTGGTGGGAGTCAATTTAAAAATATGTTGCATTAAACTGAAATAGCAACCTGAAGTCTCAAAGCTGTTTAAAAATAAATGCCAATAGGACACACACATACACACACAATACACACAACCCTAAAGAATCCCTCAAGAAACTGGGATCAACAATCCTATACAATAAGATTGGAAGCACAAAAATCAACACACACACACACACACACACACACAAATCTATTGCTTCTCTGTAAACAAAAAATGAGGTTGAAGGGAACCTCACTTCAATCATTCAAAAAAATACAATCCATTCAAAATTGCCCCCCATCAATTACCAGGAAATTAAAAAGGAGTTGAATGATGTATAAAATTAAATTACAAATTACTGCTAAAAGAATAGGAAACAAAGAACTGGAAGTATGTTCCTTGCCCCTTTGTGAAGTGAAGAAAATCAACACTGTTGAAAATGCCATCCTGTCAAAAGCTCTACACAGCATCAATGCAGTCCTCATAAACATTCCCATTTTTAAGGACATTGGCTAAACATTGCTAAAATTTTTATGGAACAGTAAATTCTCACCCTCTTTCTCCCCCCAATAGCCATCATGAAAAAGAAAAAGATGAGAGAAGTCTCTTTCTCCTTGATTTTAAATTATACTATAAAGTTGTAGTAATAAAAATGGTATGGTACTAGAATAAAGGAAGATATTCACACAAGTGGAACAAAAATGAGAGCCCAGAGGTAAACTTTTTGATATATGTACAACTTATATTCAATAAATTAATGGAGCATAAAATAGAACAAGGAAAGTCTTTTAAACAAATGGTGTTGGAAATAATGGTTAGTCATATGAAAAGTTTGAATTTTACTATACACAAAAGTTAATTAAAAATATATTAGCCTCAATCTAAGTCACACATTCATAAACTACATTAAGGAAATTGTACATAGAATTATCCAGGTTTTTACCTCCAGATTCATTTTAAGGAACTCAGTGCTATTGGCCAACAAAAAGAGAAGAAAAAATAAGCTATGGAAATTACATCAAACTAAGAAGCATCTGCATTACTAGGGAAAGGATGGATAAGAAGACACCCAACTGAGTGGGAGAAAATATTTACTTAGCACACATCTGGCAAAGAATAATACCTGTATTGGGGAAGTTAAGGGTGTTAACCTATATTTCTGCTGGTAGCACTGAATAATGGTGAAAAGGAAGCTGTAGCCCAAATAAATTTGGGAACCTTTGCTCTGGACAGAGGGAAGGGATTAAGTTTTGCTCATGACTGATTCCCAGAAGCTAAAATGGTGGTGTCAGATATGCAGTAAATGCCCAGTGATCCCATGTTTATTCCATGAGAAGCAATGAAACCACCCAGATGGACAAATTAATTAGGATGTTCTTTTGGTGTCAGAAAGGCATTCAGCTCCAGCTTGAATCCAAGCTCTACTGGGAAATCACTGTGAGAGGAAAATCCTCTTGGTGAGTCAGAGTGAGGTAGTTGCTTATATTTGAAGTGTCTTGATTCTAAATAGCTCCATTTTCATGAAAATTCAAAGAATTTTGGGCACACACTCAAGCAATTTTATACCGCAAACCAAAAATAGTAGGGTCTTGCCACTCTCGAACTATTTTTCCCTAAATCCATCACTGATTTAATGTTTTTTTTAAGCATTGCTAATGTGCTAAGACCTTAGCTAGGTCAATGGACATACCAGTTGTAGGAGGTATTCAAAAGGATATTTTGAATAGTTTCAATTCCCTTCCTTGTGATTGGTTTATTCAGATTTTCTACTTCATGTTGACCTTGGGAGACTTTGATTCTAAGAGATTAATCAGGTCCCCACTTAGTGGCATAAAATTGTTCATAGTAACCTCTTATTGTCATTTGCAGTTGTGAGATATTGATTACAACTTCTCTTTCATCTCTGTTTGCATTTAGTCTCTCTCTGTTTCTCTCTCTCTCTCTCCTCTCATGAGTCTAGCTAAGTGTTTCTTCATAGTTAAAAATATATGCTCCTGGTTTCATTGATCCTTTGTATTGTTTTCTTGATTTATTTTTCAGTCATTGTGGTTTACAAAACTGATATTATTGTAGATTCATATATTAAATATTTTAGCCGAGTCTGTTTCCCTTCATCACCGTGTCTGTATCCATTGGGCATTTGTTGTTTTCATACTATGGTGATGTCCTGTGTATGACACACTCCTTCTGACTAACTTCACTTAGCATGATTTTCTCTAGCTACATTTACATAATAGCAAATTGCAAGATTTCTTTTTAGATTTTTTTTTTGCTTTTTTGGGGTCACACCCCACTACACTCAGGGGTTACTCCTGGCTCTTTGCTCAGGGATTACTCCTTGTGGTGCTCAGGGGACCATCACGGGATGCCAGGGATTGAATACAGGTTGGCCACATACATGCAAGGCAAATGCACTACCTGCTGTGCTATCACTCTGGCTCTGCAAATTGCAAGATTTTTATCTTTTATTATAGTCAAGTAATATTCCATTGTGTGCATGCACAATGGTTTTTAAACTAGTCATCTTTTATTGTGCATTTCGGTTTGGATATTGTGAATCTAGTCTTTGGATATTGTGAATAATGCTGCAGTGATATAGGAAAACAAATATCTTTTCTGAATATAGTTCTGGGGCCCTTGGGATAATACAAACAAGCTCGGTCATATGGCTCCAATTTCTACCTTTTTGTATTTATTTTTCAAAGTTGTTCATGACGATTTGTTACAGATATTCAATATTCCAACCCTAACTCCAGCACCATTCCACCTTCCCACCATATTCCAATTTTTCCAACCATGCCTTAGGCCTGCCGCTTTTATTTTATATTGCTGATTGTAAGTAATTTATTTAAAATGATCAAAAGTGTTTCTTTAGAAGAAAGTGAAGACTGTTTTATCTCACATTGGACACCTTAAGCCCTCGTACAAGAGATTACTAACATATTGTTATAGAGTAAGCCTAGTGTGTTTATGTTTTGTCAGTTGAGACTGGTTGCCTTCTAAAGCTTTACATTCCGTAAATCTGGTGTGTTACATGGTTTATCAGTGTTGTAAAGTTTGACATGACTCCAGGAATTTCAAAATATTTAATATCATGCTAATGCTGGAGTTAAATTTTTAACTGGACTGCACCTTCAGGGTATGTGTATGACTGCCAGGCCTTCAGGAAAATAGGGAGATTGGGGAGGTAGCCCATCCCTGACTCTGAAAGCCTGAGTCTGTGAAAGATTTGAGTCAAAAAGCCTGCATACCTGAGTTTTTCAACAAATTACTGTATAGATGAGACTCATCCCCAAAAGTGGATTCCGGCCTTGAACATGGCTGTAATTGTGGAGTGAGGAGGTTTTCAGCTGCTGGGGCTCTGTTTGGGTGGGTAGGCCCAGCACCCGGCCCACTCCGAGGTGTCCTGAATGACTCAGCCTGGCACAGGGTCAAGAAGCATCCCTGCAATGTGTTGATCTCTTTCACGATTTATTCATGAGTCTCTGGAGTGTGGCCAGTGAATGAGATTACTTGGAGCCAGAAGCAGTTCATGGCATGACTGCATGGCCTCCTGGAAGAACAGGGAGATGGTCAGAGGTCTCCCCATACCAGATTCCATGAAAGCCTGGAGATTCAAGTAACAAACCCCATACCTGAGTTTTCAACAGATTATTTTCTGGATGAGGCTCATCCTGTAGTGGAGTAGTGGAGTCTGGCCTTGAGTATGGCAGCGATTGTGGAGTGTGGAGCTTGCAGCTGCCAGGGTTCTGTTTGGGCAGGTGGGTCCAGCACCACCCCCTCTGGGATGCCCTGGACTATTCAGCCTGGCATGAGATCCGGAAGCATTTCTTCAATTTCTACTTTTTTTGAGAAGTGTTCATATTGCTTTCCTTAAGGGCTGGACCAATTGACACTCCCACAGCAGTGAAGAAGGCTACCTTTCCCCTATATTTCATCAATACTAATTTTTTTCTTTGTGATATGTGCCAGTCTCAGCAGTATAAGGTGATAACTCATTGTTGGAGTAACATTTCCCTGATGATAATTGATACATAGAACTTTGCAGACATCTCTATGCATTATTTAAGTAAGTTTCTTTACATCTATGCCCACCATTTTCTTATCAGGGTGAGTGTTTTATTTCTTGCTTGTGAAATTCCACTAGTGCTTTATTTTTTTATTTTTTTTTACTTTTTTAAAAAATTTTTTTATTTCATTTATCATTTTTATTCTTTTTTAAATTTTTTATTATACCACCGTGAAACATAAAATTACAAAGGTGTTCATAATTGGTTCTTGGTAATACAGTATACCAGCACCCATACCTCCACCAGTGCCCCATTTCTACCACCAATGTACCCTACCCCCTCCCCGCTCACCCCCAGGCTGCCTCAATAGCAGGTACCCCAGTTTCCTCTCTTTCTTTTTCTGTCTCTCTCTTTGTCTCTGCATCTCTCTCCCTCTTATTTCACACATTGTGGCTAGTCCTGCAGATATTTAGTTTATCACTTAAGTCTCTTTGTGTATATTCAATGGTGAGTTTTAATCTGCCATTACCATTTCCCACATTTAGTAAAACACTGGTATCTATTTATAGCCTATTAATGAATGCAATCATTCTATATCTGTCCTTTTCCTTCTGACTAATTTCACTCAGCATGATAGTCTCCATGTCCATCCATTTGCAGGTAAATTTCATAATTTCATCTTTTCTGACAGCTGCATAGTATTCCATAGTGTAGATGAACCACAGTTTCTTTAGCCAGTCCTCTGTTCATGGGCATTTAGGTTGTTTCCAGATTCTAGCTATAGTGAATAGCGCAGAGATGAATAAAGAAGTACAGATAGTGTTTCTGCTATGTGTTTTTAGGTCTCTTGGGTATCTTCCCAGGAGTGCTATTGCTGGATCAAATGGGAGCTCAATATCTAGTTTTCGGAGGAATGCCCATATTGTTTTCCAAAAGGGCTGGACCAGTCGGCACTCCCACCAACAGTGGATGAGAGTCCCTTTTTCCCCACATCCACGCCAGCACCGGTTGTTCTTGCTGTTTTGGATGTGTGCCAGTCTCTGTGGTGTGAGATGGTACCTCATTGTTGTTTTGATTTGCATCTCCCTGATGATTAAAGATGAAGAACACTTTTTCATATGCCTTTAGCCATTTGAATTTCTTCTTTTTTGGAAGCTTCTGTTCATTTCTTCTGCCCATTTTTTGATGGGGTTGGCTGTTTTTTTCTTGTGGAGTGCTACCAGTGCCTGATATATCCTGGATATTAACCCCTTGTCAGATGGGTATTGGGTGAATATCCTTTCCCACTCTGTGGATTGTCTTTGTATCTTGGTCACCATTTCTTTTGAGATGCAGAAGCTTTTCAATTTTATATAATCCCATTTGTTTATCTTTGCTTAAATTTGCTTGGTCAGTGGTGTGTCGTCTTTAAAGATACTTTTAGTTTCGATGTCGTAGAGCGTTTCTCCTATGTTTTCTTCAATGTACCTTATAGATTCATGTCTGATGTTGAGATCTATAATCCATTTTGATCTGACTTTTGTGCATGGCGTTAGAAGGAGGTCTAAGTTCATTTTTTACACGTAGCTGCCCAGTTTTCCCAGCACCATTTGTTGAAGAGGCTTTCTTTGCTCCACTTAATATTTTTTTGCTCCTTTATCGAAGATTAAGTGGTTGTATATTTGCAGTGTGTTTCAGGATACTCAGTTCTATTCCATAGGTCTACGCATCTGTCTCTCTACCAATACCACACTGTCTTAATTACAACTGCTCTGTAGTAGAGCTTGAGGTTGGGGGAAAGTGATACCTCCCATCTTCTTTTTCCCAAGGATTGCTTTAGCTATTCGTAGGGTTTTATTATTCCATACAAATTTCAGGAGTGTTTGTTCAATTTCTTTGAAGAACATCATGGGTATCTTTATAGGGACTGCATTGAATCTGTATAAAGCTCTAGGGAGTATTACCATTTTGATAACGTTAATCATTCCAATCCATGAGCAGGGAATGTGCCTTCATTTCCTCATGTCTTCTTTTATTTCCTGAAGTAACGTTTTGTAGTTTTCTTTGTAGAGATCCTTTACATTCTTTGTCAAGCTGATTCCTAGGTATTTTATTTTCTGCGGCGTAATTGCGAATGGGATAGTTTCTTTAATGTCCCTTTCTTCTCTTTTGCTGTTTGCATATAGGAAGGCCATTGACTTTTGGGTATTGATTTTGTACCCTGCCACTCTACTATAGGAATATATTATTTCTAGGAGCCTCTTTGTAGAGAGTTTCGGGTTTCCCAGGTATAATATAATGTCATCTGCAAGTGATAACTTGGCTTCTTCCCTTCCTATCTGGATGCCCTTAATGTCTTTTTTCTTCCCTGATTGCTATGGCAAGTACTTCCAGTACTATATTGAATAGAAGTGGTGAGAGTGGGCAGCCTTGTCTTGTCCCTGATCTTAAGGGAAGGCTTTCAGTTTTTCCCCCATTGAGAATGATGCTCGCTGTGGGCTTGTAGTAGATGGTCTGGATATCTTGAGGAAGGTTCCTCCAATCCCCATTTTACGGAGAGCTTTTATCATGAATGGGTGTTGAATCTTGTCAAATGCCTTCTCTGCATCTATTGATATGATCATATGGTTTTTATTTTTCTTTTTGTTGCTCGAGCAAATCAACGATGAACGGGAAGACAGTGATAGAGTGACAATGATTTATTTGGGTTCTCTCTTTTCCTTTTCTTACAAGTCTTGCAAGTGGTTTGTCAATCTTGTTTATTTTTTCAAAGAACCAGGTTTTGGTTTTGTTGATCTTCTGGATTGTTTTTTGACATTCCATCTCATTGATTTCTACTCTAAGTTTTATTATTTCTTTCTTTCTGCTTGGGTTGGACTCCTTTTGTTGATCACTCTCTAAGATCTTAAGTTGTGAAGTCAGACTGTTTATGATGGCCTTTTCTTCTTTTCTGATGAATGCCTGAAGAGCTATGAACTTGCCTCTTAACACTACTTTCGCTGTATCCCACAAGTTCTGTTAACTCGTGTCTTCAATCTCATTTGTTTCCAGGAATCTTTGGATTTCCTCTTTGCTTTCTTTTATGACTTGCTGGTTGTTCAGCAGTGAGCTGTTTAGTTTCCAGGTACTTGGTATTGGTCTCCGTTTTTGTGTACAATTAACTTCTATTTTTAGTGCATCGTGGTCTGAAAAAATAGTTGGCACAATTTCTATCTTCTTGATTTTATGGAGGTATGATTTATGGCTCAGCATGTGATCTATTTTGGAGTATGTTCCATGTGCACTGGAGAAGAAAGTGTATTCAGCTTTTTGGGGATGAAACGCCATGTATATGTCTACCAGCCCTCTTTCTTCCATCTCTTCTTTTAGGGCCAGTATTTCCTTGGTAAGTTTCAATCTTGTTGATCTATCCAGGGTTGATAGAGCAGTGTTGAAGTCTCCAACTACAATTGTGTTGCTGTCAATGTCTTCTTTGAAGTCTATTAGTAGTTGTTTTAGGTATTTTGCTGGCCCCTTGTTGGGTGCATATATGTTTAATAGCGTGATTTCTTCCTGATATATGCATCTCTTGACTATTAAGAAATGACCTTCACTGTCCATTCTGACCTTCTTCAGCCTGAAGTCTATGTTGTCGGATACCAGTATGGCTACCCCAGCCTTTTTGGATGGGTTGTTTGAGTGAAGAATTGTTTTCCAGCCTTTTATTTTGAGCCTGTCTTTGCTCCGATTGTTCAGGTGTGTTTCTTGAAGGCAGCAGAATGTTAGATTCAATTTTTTGATCCATTGTGCCACTCTGTGTCTCTTAACTGGTGCATTTAGACCATTGACATTGAGAGAGATTATTGTCATGGGATTTTGTGCCATTTTCTGTATAGGTTCGTTGTTCTTTTGGGTTATGTCTCATCTTATAGTAGATCTTTCAGTTCTTCTTTTAAGGTTGGTTTTGATTTTACAAAGTCCCTAAGCTGTTGT
This sequence comes from Cryptotis parvus, assembly GCA_021461705.1. Lineage (NCBI taxonomy): Eukaryota > Metazoa > Chordata > Mammalia > Eulipotyphla > Soricidae > Cryptotis > Cryptotis parvus. The sequence continues at coordinate 12,394 of JAJIBD010002640.1, forward strand.
TTATCCAAGAAGTTGTATATCTGTCCTTCAAATCTGAGTGAGAGTTTAGCTGGATAAAGAATTCTTGCTGAGGCATTCATTTCATTAAGTTTTTTACTATATCCCACCACTGCCTTCAGGCTTGGAGGGTGTCTTCTGAGAAGTCTGCTGAAAGTCGAATGGATGCTCCTTTGTATACAATTCCCTTCTTTGATCTTGCTGCCTGAAAAATTATGTCTGTCTATGGCATCCATTACTTTGACTAGGATGTGTCTTGGGGTCTTTCTATTGGGGTCTCTTCTTGCTGGTACACATCGGGCTTCTTGGATCTGGATGCCTTCATCCTTTAACTCGGGGAACTTTTCAGCCAGGATGTTTTTAACTGTTTGAATTTCCTTGGGGTTACTTTCCTGTCCCTCTGGGGCTCCGATGATTCTTATGTTGTTCCGCCTGGCTTCATCCCATTGTTCTCTGTTCCATTGCTGATCCATTTTCCGGTCTTTTTTCCATCTTATGTAGTTCTCTGAGTGCTTTCTGCAGCTCATCTTCAGTCTCACTGATTCTCTCTTCTGCTGCTGTCATCCTACTGTTGAGAGCCCCCTATTGTGTTTTTCATTTCATCTACTGAGTTTTTAAGCGATGATATTTCTATTTGCATGGTTCTTATTTCTTCTCTCATTTCCTCCCGTAGTTTATTGACTGCCCTTTCAACCACTTCGTTTATGTTCTCCTGTATTTTATTGGACATCTGCTCCATTTTTCCGTTGAGCTCCTTAAACATCCTATCAATTTCTTCTCTAATTTCATTGTCAGAGAGATCATGCAAATCTGTATTCTTTTTAGAGTCTTCAGGGTCGATTCCTTCATCTGTTCTTCGAGCTGGGGATCTGCGTTGTTTCCCCATGGTGTTGCAGTGTTCAGGGATAGATTCCTCTAGTATACTGTCTCTTTTTTCTTGAGGGTATTACCTTCCCTTGGTGTTGAATTTCCTAGTTTTTGTATTAATAAGCGGCCGTGGGAGTGGCCAGCCGCACACCCCAGGGAGAATACCTGAGGCCGAGACAGGCCGGTGTGAGAGTTCAAAATGTCCGTTTACTTTCGCTTCTGCTCGGACTTCTGGGGGTTGTAGTTCCACCTTCTGCCGAGACCTGGGGCTCTACCACGACCCCAGGCGCCCGCCCGGCAGCCACACACCCCAGGGAGAATACCTGAGGCGAAGACAGGCCTGTGTGAGAGTTCCCCTCTAGTGCTTTATTTATCTTGGATATCAACCCTTTATTCAATATGTAGCGGGCAAGTGTTCTCTCCCAGTCTGTGGCGTGTCTTTATTCTGATTATCATTTAGTTACAGTATAAAAGCATCTTAATTTGATGTAGTCCCAATTGTTTATCTTTGTTTCAGTTTGCTTGTCCAATGATATTGAATCACTGGAGGTAACTCTAGATACAATGTCTTGAAGAGTTCTACCTATATTTTCCTCAATGTAATTTGTGAATTCAGGTCTGATATTAAGGTCTTTAATTCATTTTATTTGATTTTTATGCATAGTGTTAGAAAGAGGTCTGAATTTGTCTATTTTTCCAACACCATTCGTTGAAGAGGAATTTCTTGCTCCACTTCATATTTTTTTATACTTATTGTTTGTTTTGAAGCCATACCCAGCAGTGCTCAGGGATCACTCTGGAAGGATCGAGGTACTATATGGGGTGCTGGGGATCGAATTGGGGGTGTGAAAGATAACCACCTCACCATTATACTATTGCTTCAAGCTTGATTTTTTGTTTCTTTATCAAATTTTAACTTTCCATATACCAGAGGATCTTTCTCTGGATCCTCTGTTGTATTTTATTGGGCTGAGTCTGTCTTTATTCCAGTAACACACTATGTTGATTACTATAGCTTTGTGGTATATTTTGAGTTAGAAAAAGAGAAGACTCACATGTACATTTTCCCTTGAATTGTTTTGGCTATTGAGGGGGAGTATTAATCCATATAATTAAACAGCATTTGACATATGTCTCTTAAAATTGTTATGAGTGTTTTTATAGGGACTGTGTTGAAACTGTATAATGTTTTGACTAAGATTGTCTTTTTGACAATATTAATCCTCCCAATCCATGAACAGACATGTGTTTCCATTTCCTCGTGTCCTCTTCTATTTCTTTTCACTATGGTTTATATATTTCTCTTTTAACTCTTTCACATATTTTTAAAGCTAATTCCCATGTAATTTTTTTGAGGTACAATTATGAAAGGAACATAATTTCCTCTACCCTGAAATCCAAGCAAGTATGCTATCTAGACCACCTAAACATCTCTTTCACATTCATGGTCTCTGGGGAACTATAAGGAATATCGGAGTTGCTGACAGAAGGTGTGTACATGTGTCCAAAGAAGCAAGAATTGGGCACAGGGCGTTAAAGGTAAAAGGCCAGGCATAGGAAAGAAATGATCAAAAAGAGTTTCTTCCCTTCACAGAGTATTATAGTACTGAAAGGAAATCACACATTTAACTTAAAAATCCCTGATTGAATTGGATGATTGGAAGTAATATTATGTAATTGGTTCTTTTGAGGTTATTATACCTAATTCCCAAATTACTCCATCTGATTCAGGGCCTTTGATAGGATAATACGTACATAATAATTTAATCAGGATTTAATCACAATTTTTAGATTCCTTCCTAGAAGCAATTGGTTTCATAGCATAATTTCTCATTGATAGATTTTCGTACATTCTTTTCTTAGTATTACATGAAATATCAGATAACTATCATAAAAATCACACTAAATACATATGTAAGAATAACAAATAATAATCTTTTTGCATTAAAAATGCAGACCTATTAAGCACCAAGAATTGAGTGACCCCAAATTAACCACCAAGAATTGAGTGACCCCAAATTAACTTTCCTTACTAAAACACTACCCTGGGAGTCATAATAAAGTAATTTACAAAACATCAGATTTTCATCTTAGTTTCCCTAATTCTATTATATTTGCTTATTTACATTCTATGTAAACCTGCTCTGGAAGCTGCTGTTTTTGTTTTATGTTGTTGTGCCTACAAACTCCAAATATTCAGGTTGAGCATAAGGTAATCTCTAAGTTTATAAACACTGTTTCTCTGTGTTTACCACCTAGCTGTTACCAGCATCTTTTAAGGTTAGTTACTTTATCTCAGAACTTTATTTTCTTTCTTAAGGCACCATTATTTATAATATTCACAATAATGTACATATTTACAATAATGTTAACATTAAATTTTCAGGAATATATTGCTCCTGCCCTCAGGGTGTTGCAGGTGTGGCTGCGGTGCCCATCTGCATCAGTAGGTGGCAGACAGGAGACAGGCTTGTCTACACCCAGCTCTGCCCCGTGAGCTCTGGATGTTTGATGGATGTTTGATGGTCTGACATAGAAATAATGAACCCAGAGCCATGGCAGAGCCTGGCAAGCTACCTGTGGTGTATTCAATATGCCCAAAACAATAACAATAATGGACCTCATTCCCAACAAATGGAGATGTTACTGGCACCTGCTTGAGCAAATTGATGAACAGGAAGACAAGTGATACAAGTGAAGTGATACAATGTTGCTATATTACATTCACTATCATAGAATCAGCATCTTTTCACCACTGTCTCTAGGACCTCTATAGACCCTTCGACCCACATACCCTGCTTAGTGGTATGTGGGTTCAGATCTATAGACATACATGGTTTTGGGAAAAATATTTTATTGAATCACCATAAGATACACAGTTACAAAGTTGTTCATGATTGGATTCCAGTCACATAGTGTTCCAACTCCAGTCCCTTTGTCAGTGTAAATTTCCCACCACCAATGTGCCCACTTTCTTCCTCCTCCACCTCATCTTATTTCTCTTCCTCCCTCTCGCTCCTCCTTCTTCTCCTTCTGCCTCTCTTTCCTTTTTGGGCATTATGGTTTGCAACACTGGTTCTGAAAGATTATCGTTTATATCCCTTTTCCACTTTTCAGCACTCAGTTCTTGTCCAGAGTGATCATTTCCAACTACCATTGCCATAGTGGTCCCTTCTCTGTCCTACCTGCCTCCCCCCAGACCACTCCTCACAATACACACACCATATGTGACAAGCTTTTAACCATGGACTAGTCCCTAAGGCTCTCTTTTTATCTGTCCTTAGGTATTAGTCTCATATTATGATTTTTAGACATACCATTAGGCTCTGTTATTATTGGCCACTGTTTATTCTCTTACTTAGTTACTGAATGCTCCACTTATGAGAGCAATCATTTGGCATTTGTTCTTTTCCCTTTGATTAAGCATGATACTCTCTAGTTCCATCCATGTACCAGCAATTACAGAATTTCATATTCGCTTTATGTTGAGTTGTTCATTGTTAGGCTTCAGTCATCAGTGTTCCAACACCCATCCCTTTGGCAGTGTACATTATATTGATCAGTTTCTTTATCCACTCATCTGTCCCATGACACAGATTCCAGATCTCGGCTATGGTGAACGGTGCTACAATGAACACAGGAGTGCAAATATCTTTTTGAGCTAATGTTGACTGTGTGCCAAGAAGTAGAATATGTGGATCATCTGGATGTTCATTTCTTAATTTGGGGGGTAGCCTCCATATTGTTTTTTCATAGAAGCTGACCAGACAATTTCCCACCAACAGTGAATGAGAATCCTTTTATCACATCCACATGAAAACAGGTTTACAGATTTACATACATACTCTTTTTAATATATACCCTTCTCACTGGAGCGAAGTGGTGTCTTATTGTCATTTCGATTTGCATTTCCTTGATATAAAAGATGAAAAGTACTTTTTCATATAGCTATGGCCTATCTGTGTGTATTCCTTGAGGAAGTATCTCTTAAAATACCGTACCAATGTTTTTGTTTGGGGGCGCATCTAGTGGTGCTCAGGAGTATTCCTGACTCTGTGCTCAGAGTGATACCATAGGACGTTTGTGGGACCACACACAGTGCCTGGGATTGGTATCAGCTTTGAGTTTATATTTTTCCTCTTTTTCTTCTTGTTCTACCATCTTAGGAATGTTCTTCACTTTCCCTTGGCACCCCGTGTAGTTCTCTGCCCACAACCTCTGGAGTGTCAACAGATTGCCTCTCTGTCTTGGGCTATGTCCCCCACTGCAATTGCCAGCCTGGTGTTCTGCAGGCCCTGGTCAAGCTCACGTGCAGACCTTGTGCCCGTGGATATTCATATGGCTGTGAGTCAATTTATATCCTTCCATTTCTAATCCTCTAGCTCCATCCATCTGTCTCGCCCATCCCCCAGTCTTGGGCAGTGCCACTGAAGCTGCTTAATTTTTTAGAAGTGCCTTGTAGAAAAACTGCAGCGTTGTTAGCAGAAACCTTCTGCTCATTTTCGCCGTGGGGCTACCTGTGGAATCTTTTGGTCACTTTTGTGTGTTGTTACATTTTGGACCCAGAGCATATCACAGGGCACCCTTTGGCTCTGCCTCCCAGACTAGTACCAAGAATGCACTGAATTTACTTTTCGTCAATTCAGTAAGATTCTTATTCTTACAGGCACAGATCCAATACCAACTCTTCTCTGCAGATTTCACTAAATACCGTGGGGAATCTTCCCTCCTCACTCCTGCTGAGCTCTGTCCCTATTTGGACAGTGATCACACTCCTCCCGGCTCCTTCCAAGAAGTCTGGCTTTTACCCTCTTTGAACATGTCTCCTTAGAACTTACTAACAGGTAGTGCTTCCCAGACAGGTGGAATTGACCTAAACATGTTTGGTGCAAGCTGTATCTCTTAGAAAGAAATATGAAGAGAGGAATTGGGCAGGGATTCCTTGGAATTGTGTTCTCTTTCTCTCCTTGGAGTTTAAGCTAACATCCCTGCCTCCAGACACCCTTATTGTTCTCCCTGTCCCCCAACCTAAGCTCTGGTGTCTTCCCACGCTCAGCTTAATCAGTGGGTTCTAGGCCAGCCTCCTTCCCCTTTGCTTATTTGAAGGCTCTGCAAGAGGAAGGTGAAAGTCCTCTTTGGGACTGTCACCCTAGTGACTTGGGATGTAGAAGACAGTTTTCCAACTGATGGTTAAGTGAAGAGGAAGAAGGGGCAACGTCTTTTTCAGTTCTCTTTTTCTCTCTGGTTCTATTGTGAAGTTCATTCCTGGTATTCTGAAAGGAGAGAGCTGAATCATGGGGCTTCCTGCTAGGTTCAAATGCTGCTCCATGAGAACTCAGAAGGGTAGGCTCTTGCCTTGCATGTGGCTGATCCAGGTTTAATCCCCAGCATCCCATATGATTCCCCAAGCACCACAAAGAAGGGTTCCTGAGTGCGGGCCAGGAGCAACCCTTGAACATCACAGGCTGTGACCATAAACGCTGCTCCAGATCTTGTTCCCCATGTTCTCTGGTTACTCGTTGTTCCCCCAACTGCATCGTCTTTGGAGTAAAATCTCAGATTCCATCCAAGGCAAGGAGACAAGATAGTAAAACCCTGACCCACCAAGCCACAAACCTGCTGAATTCATTCATTTCAAGGGCCCTATCAGACAGTGCCTGCCCAGAGCACAGGCTTCTGGGAGCAAAGCTGTGATCCACCTGTCTATCCTATCTGCACCCCCCTAGGATTACATCACATATTTGGTGTGACCCCCTGCAGCACTCCAAGGAAGAAACGACTTAATGGCAGGGATGTAGATGCAGAGTATCTGGTATATTACAAACTACCAATAAGTATTTGATTAATGAACAATTTCAAGCATTCCCACTTACTTAAGCACCTGCCCTGAGAAATAACACAGTTTCCCAGTGAAGTGTAAGAAAGACCCTAAAGTAAACAGTATTGTAAAAGTGATTAACTACATATCTCTCTGCAAAATCAAGGACTTAAATACAAATCATTGTAACTTGTATCTCCCAATGCCTCTATATATCCATTCATCGAGACTGCTCCTTTTCTCATCCCTGAGCAAAATCACTATTCCTACCACTAGTGGTAGGAAGTGGTATCTTCCTACCACTAACTTGTCCAGGAGAGGACAAGTTACTTGCTTGTCCTCTCCTGCCCGGGCTCCAAGTTTTCTCTCTGATGTTCTATGATGGGGGAGTTCTTTCCACAAAAGACTCTCAAAGACCTTTTTTGTGTTAAATCAAAAAAATTTTATGAGTCAAATCAAATCCAAATTATTTATCTGGCATTCAAAATTTTCTGTGATTTAAGAAAAGCTTATTCTTCTATTTATCTCTCTCTTACTCTCCTAGAATTTGTGCTTCCCTAAATGACACAGGAATTACTCTGCCATTCCAACTTCCTGACAACTTGACTTTCTTTTTAAATTGTTTAAAAAGAATAGTCATAGAACCATGACATGGTAATAGATAAAGTTATACATAGTTGGGTATTATACATACTATGTTCCAAAAACCAATAACACAATCAGTTCCTTCTTTCCTCCACAGGGGTTCCCAAATTTTCTTCCCTACCACATCACCACTAACCGGCCACCTTGATTGACACACTTCTAAATTTGGCTGTTGAAGTTTAAATTTCTTGGTTTTAGCGTTGTTGACTCTGTAGTTTGGATAATTAGGTATACAACTCCTTCAGACCACCAGTGTGCTTGGCTCCACTTGATCGTTGCTCTCTGTTGCTTCCCATCTATTTCTTCCCCATCCAATTTCTTTCCACTTCTTTCTGCCTCCTATACTCTGGGGCCAGAGGTGATCTAGGCATTCCTACTTTAAAATATTGAATTCCCTAGACCAGTTATTCTACAACCACCTATAGTGAGATCACCCTTTGTTTGTTCTTCTTTGGGCTAACTTGATTTAACCTGATACCTTTCAGTTCCATCCATGTTACAGCAAATGACTTGAACTCATCTTTTTACAGCCATGTAATATTCCATTGTGAATATATACCGCAGTTTTATGATCCACTTTTCTATTGTTGAGTACCATCATTGATTCCATATCTTACATATTGTACTAAGTTCTGCCATGAATTATGGTGTTCATATGTCCTTTTGAATGACTGTTTTTGTATCTATCCTGGGGATAGATACACAGAAGTGAAATTACTGGATCATATGTCAGCTAAATTCTTAGTTTACTGAGATACTTCATACTATTTCCCATAAGGGTTGTTCCAGACAACACACCCACTAGCAGTAGATGAGATTTCCGTTTGCACAACACCCCCACCAACACAGAATGCTCCAAGTATTTTTATGTGTGCCATGCTGACTGGTGTGTTATAGTATATCATTGTCATCTTGATTTGGATTTCCTTAATAATAAGTAATGATGAGCGTTTTTTCATGTGTCTGTTGGCCATTCCTTTGAACTTCTTTTTTTGTGTGTGTAAGAACAAACTCTGCCAACAGCTTGTGCTTCAAATGCCTTCTTCTCTTGAAGGTATTTCCTAGCTCTCCTGGATTCCCTGGGTTAATTTCTGATGACAGAGAGTCTGCTGTTGGACTTTAAATAGGTCACTACTGGTCAATTCCACTTAACATCTAATTTTTTTTCTTTTTGGGTCCTACCTGGCAAAGCTCAGGGATTACTCCTGGCTCTGCACTCAGGAATTACTCCTGGCGGTTCTTGGAGGACCATATGGGATGCCAGGGATCGAACATGGGTCAGTCGCATGCAAGGCAAATGGCCTACCCACTGTGCTATTGCTCTAGCCCATTAACATCTAATTCTTAAATATTTGGTTGCATCAGCCACACCGGCTGTTGGCTGCAATGAGGGTGGGAGAATAGCAGAGAAGGAAAGGAGTGAAGCGGGGGTTAGAGATCTCTGGATTAGTATCCTCAGAAGGGGAAGGAAGTAAACTTTTATCTATGTGGAGTTCAAAAGTGAATCTGGAGACCGAGAGGAAGGGAACAAATGCAGGAGAGAAAAGCGATGAAAGGTGGAAACACGAAAGTGCTTATTTCATTTTTCTTCTGGGCTCTATGAATAGCACTGGATTCATTGCCTGAATTGATCATGTGGTGGTTGGTTGGTTGGACCCAGAAAAGATGAAAAATATGCATCTCCAAAACCCCAGGACTGTGTCTGAGAAGTGACATGGCACTCTGGAGATCAGAAATTCAGGAGCCTGGGAAAAGGTTTGGCAAATACCTTACTCTGTTTCCTGACTTGTTGTCTTTAATTATTTTAGGTTAATGAGATTTTGTAATATAACCATATGTTAAGATTGCTTCCCAGATGTTCTATTCTGGCAGAAGGAGCCTGTGTGATTCTATGTAATAGATGGCCCCAGCTGTGTAACAAAAACAGCAAAATGCTGTTCACCTCGCCACCTTGGTGGGACTCTGGGAGCCGAAGGCAGTGCTGCTCTTTATCCGCAAGTGGCAATGCCTATCCTTTCCCCACGCCTGAGTTCATTATATTAGTTCCATAAAGATCTGATTCACCTATTTGCTCTACAAGGACAGGCACCATAATGGGACTGCTTTGCTGTTCACTCAGAGAATGCTTCTTCCGCTCATCTGTGTTGTTTACTGTGGTGACTGTGCATGGTTCTTGTTTTGGCATCTCTATTGTTTGTGGCTGGTTCTTTTGAAGACCTCACTGGGAGAGATCTGCCAGTTGGAGCCAGGTGTGAAAACATCGGCATCAGGCTGCTCCCCTAGCCTCCAGACAAAAGTATGGTGCTGTGATCAAATTGTTGTATCGGGGCAGGGTGTTGGGGATGTAAATGGTATCCAGTGAAGGTTCACGCTCAAGGATTGTACACACTCAAGTATGGAAAACACAAATGTCTACCGAGAATTTGTCACATGGCAAGATGGATTTTCATAAGACATTATCTCAGCACCATTGAGTTATCAAAGAGAAAGGTGGCCATGAAATGTTCAAGTCACATGGCAAAAGAAGCTGGATTCAAGGCAGTGAGATTATAATTCTAGCTACAGTTATAAAGTAAAAGTCCCCAGCTTGGGGTAGAATTGGAACAAGTCGGAGACAGAGCGATAGTCCAGAGAGTAGGGTGTTTGCCCATGCAGGCCCGGGTTTCCCTGGCATCCCATATGGTCCCCCAAGCACCACCAGGAGTAATTCCTGAGTGCAGAGCCAGGAGAAACCCCTGAGCATCGCCGGGTGTGACCCAAAAAGGAAAAAAAAAAAAAAAAATTGGAACAAGTCCTCTCTGCATAGTTTGGGGAAACAAGACCTGAACATGAGCCTTGGAGGCTTCTAACTGGAGAGTGCAGCTCTGTCTTAGACATGGCAGGGAGGCCACCTGTTTTCCAGGACCCACCTTAATGACAGTCCCACTGAGTCTTTGTGCCTATAGGCTAACCTTGCTATTCTGGTTTTGTGTCTCTGACTAGGTCTTTGGTGATAATGCTGTTTGCACAGCAGAAGCACTTGCTGACTTAATGACCAAACCTGACCTCTGAACCTTTGGATCTAGCACCATTGTTTTCCAGGTAGGAGGATCTTCCCAGACAATCCTCATCTGGCTAAATGATCATGAATGAGGTTGCTTCTTCTCATGCAACCAAAAGGTACTGAATTTAGCCTGTACATGCTCGCTTGGCTCCATTCCTGAAATGCTCTTCCTTGACCACCTGTGAAACCTATACCTCCCTCTGCTGCTACAGCTGCTTACTTTACTCTCAAATGATCACGTGTATGCATTTGGATGCTCATGGGTAGCTTGTTTATTAATATCTTTTCAAATACTTGTTGTTAGAACCCAGCTCTTAGAACAATGCCAGGAAATAGTAGGTATTTAATAAATGCTTGTTTAATGAATATAGCACTATTCTACCTTCTGGTACAAGCATCACAGAATATAACTTGGAAACATTTTGCATAAATTCATATAGGCATATCCTTCCACTCAGGACCAATCAATTTGTGTGCCTATGGTGTTGTCCACATTTTTTAATTCATTTTCTCCTTCTGGAGAGCATCCCTTGTAAAAAGAGAATTCCTAGCTGGTCATAAGACTCCCCAGATTATTGAGTCATTGCTCACCCTTTGTTACAACCAGACATAGCCAGGTAATCTCTGGCCGATGGAACAGAAGTTAAAATATTTTGTAGCATTTTCTAGGAACCTTCTCCTGTGGGCTCTGCACCTTCTTATTCATTCTTTCTTCAACTTGTGAGTAGAAATACAGGAAGCCATCACTGAATTGTTGGAAATGAGGCATGAACAGGAGGAGTGGCACCAGAGGCTGGGGAAATTCTGGGTTTCAGGGGACTTTGGAGCGCAGAACCCTACACTGGCATGTTACCTCTATCCCGATGTGGTAGAGATGGTAGAGATAGTGACACCCACACACGTATACAATTCATAATGTTAAGCTCCAGAAATTCCACAAAAATTGAATCAATGATAAAAATTAATTATGTAAATTAAAAAATAGCATTAATAAATCTATGCTAACACATTTTAATATTTTCGTGAAATAGATAAACCCTAAATGTACATAATTCAGCAAGAGTGAGGAGAGGAAAACATTTTTAATTTAAGAAAATATGAATATGCCTATGAAAGTATGTTTTATCCTAAAAAGATAATGTTGTGTTTAGATTTGAAAATATCAGTGTAGATATTGTGTAAGTGTTTGCATTAAGTAAAGATAAAAATTTTAGTAGATGAAAGAGAAATCACTAGAATAGGCATAGAAATAATATTAAGGATGGATTAAAAACTATTTCATTGTGTAAAAAGTATAATCCTCTTTAGCTAGTTAGGAATAAACCTTTCTTATCCTACTTCAGGGCAGCCAACCATACCAACCAACCAATCCTGAGAAAATTCTATGCTCAATGGTGAAATGTTGAAAAGTTTCTCTTCTATTTTAAAGAAGCTCCTTTAATGGTTCTTGTAAAATTGGCTTCAGGTTATGAATTCCCCAAACTATTGCTTGTTCTTGAAGCATTGTTTGTTCCTTTGTACCTGAATGATAACCTGGTTGGATAGAGTATTCTTTGTGAGGTGCTTATGTCATTGAATATTTTTTACTATATGCTCCCATTCTCTTCTGGTTCATAGGATCTCATTTGATAAACTTGTTGTGAATCTTATGGGCTCTTCTTTGTATTTAAGTTCCTTTTTGATCTTGCTGCTTCAATATCTGTGCTCTCTAGTTTTTGTCATTCTGGTTATAGTGTGTCTTAGAGTTTCTCTATTTGGGTCACTGGGATGATTGGATCTTGGATTGGACCTCAGCTCTGAGAAATTATTATCTGTGATTATCTTGACTAGAGGCTTATCATTGAATTCATCTTCCTTTTGCTTAGGGACTCTGATGATGCTTATATTGTTCCCATTGAACTAATCTCATAGTTCTCCTATGTGCTGTTTCATTACTTTTCAGACCTTCCCACATGTTTTCTAGACAGTTCCAGTTTTTCCTGAGTTACTGTTCTACTTCTTTTTTTAACATTTTATTCTACCACAATATGAGATATACAATTACAAGATGTTCATATTTGATTTTCGGTTATACAGTGTTCCAGCACCCATCCCTCCACCCGTGCCTAGTTCCCACCACCAATGTCCCCACTTCCCTCCCCCTTCCCCCAACCTGCCTCCATGGCAGGTTCTTTATCTCCTTTTTCTTTTTTCTCTCTCTCTTCTCTCTCTTCCTTTCTCTCCTTCTTGCTTCCCTTTCTTACACATTGTGGATCGTAATACATACATTTAGAGGTTATCTAAATGCCTATATTCAATGCTCAGTTCTCGGATGGTATCATCACTTTCAACAATTATCACCACCCTGTTCCCTTCTCTGTCTTACCTAGCCTCTGACTCCCATACGTTTGTGATATACCAGGTTTTGAGATATCGCTCAGGCATCCGCATGCCATGGGGATCAGGCTGTGTCCAGCTGTGGAGTCCGGATAAGAGGATGACTGTGGTTGTGTTGTGCGAGGTTTTCTGACTTCTGGGAGCCTGGTGGAGGACAGTCCAAGGATAAAAATCCTGCTCCCACCCCAAGATGTCCCATCAGTCTAGCACAGGGCGGGCAGGGAGAGACTCTGCCCTGCACCTGAATACCTGAATAGCTGATGTCTGGCCCAGAGACCTAGCTGCAGTTCTGGGTGGGACTGCCAGGCTTTTGTGGAGGGAGCCAAGGTGGGGAGTCCAGGCTTCCTAAAAACCTGGTTGGCATATGTGGGGAAACACTGAGGCACCCCACACAAAATCCGGGAGCAGGGTCAGGGATCTCCTTCTGTCCCAGGGGGTTGGTGGCTGGCAGCCAGAGAAAGACGCGAGAATCTGGCGAAGTTTCAAAATGCTTACTTAACACAGGTTCTGGCATACAAATCAGCAATAGGAAAAAATCCCAAACTTAAGGTCAGGCTGGGCCCTGGCCAGGTGTAGGCCAAGAGGGCTGTTTCGACGTGTTAAGGCCCTGCAGATAAAAGACAGTGAAGCAGCACCAGCAGAAAGGGGGAAAAGAGAGAGCCCCTGAAAGAGGAAGCAGATTAGGTTTTTATATCCATGCAACCTAGACTTCCCACTCCTATGGAAAGTCATCAGGGTCAAATGCCCTTAGGTAATTTCTCAATAGGTCCTTTAAGATGTTAATGTTTTTGAGCTAAGATCTGCCTTGGAAGTGCCCTGCAGGGTAGAGTGGAGGAGTGGTTCCTGAGATGAACTCTATCTCAGACTACAAAGGCATGCATCTGTACTAAAGAATATCCTATAGCCAGTTAAATACTTCTAAAAGCCATCACAAAAGTCTCATCTTTTCTTCATGTTGGACTGTATATTAGTTTTGACTTATCAGAGAGCCATGCTTGCTTGCTTGGAGGCAAACAGCATTTCTCTCTAGTCTAATTACTTAGAGAACCAACATGGCCAGACAAATATACTGGTAAGATCTAGTTAGTCCCACTATGATTGTGGCAGCATGAGAGAATATTTATACCAGCCAGTATAGAATACATGGTCAGATAAACTGCCACATTCAAACTGTCCTCCTCCCATCTACAAAGTGACCTGCAGGAGGCAACTCCAGGCCAGATGCAGAGGCTCTGGGCAGGTGTTCTGCAACAGGCATAGTCTCCGAGTCCTGCATGCCTGGGCTTGAATTCAGCTTCTCTCTTGGGTCGGGCTGTGTCTAGCTGTGGAGTCCAGAGGGTGACTGTGGATGTGTTGCACAAGGTGTTCTGACTTCTGTTCTTGAATTTACTTTCTTAGTTTCTAGAAAGTGATTGGTTCCATATAGTATGATGAGCCATATGGCAGCTCTCCCCTGTGTGTCTTAGTCTCTGCATGATGGTTGATAGCCCTGAGGCAGTTCATGGGCAGGTCCACCAGGCCTCCTGGACAGGACAGAGAAAAGGGAGACCCCAGCTCCATCTCCATGAATGCCCAGTGATCTTCACCTCCAAGAACTGTCTACCTGGGCTTGACCTCAGCTGCTCTGCTGTGTGGGGCTCTGGTGAGCTGGGCTTGACATCTGCTTATTTCTTGGGTGGGGCTCTGATGAGCTGTGGAGTCCAGACCTTGAAAATGGTAGCTATTATGGTAGCGAGTTTCATCTGGCTGTTTCCGAGACCCTACTGAAGTGTTGGGCGGGACTAAAACCCATCTTCCCTCCTGGGTGCCTCATGGTCAACTGAGCTAGGGGAGAGCCGGATGGCAGCTCTCCCCCATGTGTCTGAGTCTCTGCATGATGGCCTATGGCTACTGTTCTACTTCTGCTCAAGACTTCTATTAAGTTTTTTTTAATTTCACTTTATCTTTATCACTTCTGATTATAGTTTTCTCTTCTATGCTCTCATACTTTTTTGTGCTTTTCTGGATACCTGTATCACAATTTATTTCAGTTCAATTAAAAATTTTCTTCTTGGTCTCTAGAGTCATTATCTGAGAGGTTACAGAGCTGGTTGGTACAGAGAGTCTTCCATGCTAGTGTTTTCATTTTTCCTTTATTTGTATATTTAAAATGAAAGAGCACAATTTACAAAATTATTGCTAGATGGGTCTTAGGAATACAGTATTCTTATACCAATCCCATCATCAGTGTTAACTTCACTGCACCAGATTTCCCTTGCTCCCTCTGGCCCCTGACTCCCAACCCCTACCCAACTTTCACAGGCACATGTCAAAGTTGGGTGGTTGTAGTAGCAGTCTCATGATTTCAGTGTTGTAATCTTTGCTGTGATTACAGTGTTGTACTCTCATCCACTGCTGATGGGAATGTTGACTGTCCATCCCCATGGAAAGCAGTATGAAGAGTCCTCAGCAAACTAAGAACTGAGCTGTCCTATGACCCACTAATTCCAGTTCTGGGCATCTATCCAGAACACAAAAATTCATTCAAAAGACATATGCACACTGTTATTCAATGCAACATTTATATAATAGTTAAGGTATAGAATCAACCTAGATATAAAACAGATACATTAATTATGAAGACCTGGTATGTAAACACAATGGAATACCATGTAGCTATAAGGAAAAATGAAATCATGCAATTTGATGGAACTTGGTTGGACTCGAGGTTATTATGTTGAATGAAGTAAGCCAGAAGAAAGACAAACACAGGATGATCTTACCTATTTGTGGTAACAAGATAAGGAAATTTAATGTAGTGTAGTGTGGATCTCTAATCACCCTTGACCCCAGAGTATAGCAAAGAGAAAGACAGACAAGGAAAGACATCAAGGAGAGGAACAAGAAGAGGAAAAATGAAGTAATGAGGGAACAGAGGCCAGGGGTCTTGAATGTTTCGACAATTTGGGAGAGTATGGCATGGTTATGGGCCTGGGATGTTGAATGAACAAGCAGAGTGTCTGAGGTCTGAATGTGGGTCTACTGAGATGGCAGATGTTGGGTATGGAGGTTGCCAAAACCCAGGTGGAAAGGAGGAATCCACTTCCTATTCCAAATAGAACCTGGCAATGTCAGCCAGGAACACACTTTTCCCAAAGTTTTATTTCTAATGCGTTATCATTGGTTTCCAATGTTGTGGAATACCAGCAGTCTAGCTTCACACATCTTTATGTGAGTAACTGTCTTCACTCCAGCTACCAAAGTTTCAGACACCACTCTCCTACTTTTCCACCCTTTTCTTCTGGGAATCACCAGTTTCCACCAAGTCTAGGAGTTAGTTTCATTGTTTCTTGCCAGTTCATTTGTTTTAGTCATTCCGGTTCTGCATATCAGAGAAATCACAATCACTATCACTATCTTCCCATTCATCATCGATCTGCTCGAGCGGGCCCCAGTAACATCTCCATACGTCTTGTCTCATGCGAGTAGAGCCCAAGGGCATCTGCTTGCTCCAGGAACATAAAGAGCCTCAATCCATTCCAGAATGAGGTCTATAATTGTTACTGGTATTTGGCATATCAAATACAACACGGATAGCTTGCCAGGCTCTGCCGTGCAGGTAGCATACTCTTGTAGTCATCTCTAAGTCCAGCATTTATTGATGAACCGCATGGCGCAAGCGGCCGCGTGAGGCAGGCTGTGATAGGCTGGTCGTCTGGGTGGAGTTCTGACGAGAGAGAAGTCCGGATGTGGAAAATGGAGGCCCTCATGGAGTGGGGGGTCATCTGGCTTGTTGCAAGGCTCTGCTGGGGTGGTGGGCCAGGGCTAGAACCCACCATCCCTCCTGGGTGCCTTGTGAGCGGCTGGGCACAGGGAGAGCAAGTAGCAGCTCTGCCCCATGTCTGTCTCTGGATCAGCATACCTGGGCCAGATTAAAAAAGATTGCAGCAGGGTAGATCTCGAGGAGCCGGGCTGTGATAGGCTGGTCAGCTGGGTGGAGTTCTGACAAGAGAGAAGTCCGGATGTGGAAAATTGAGGCCCTCGTGGAGTGGGGGGGTCGTCTGGTTTGTTGCAAGGCTCTGCTGGGGTGGCAGGCCAGGGCTAGAACCTGCCATCCCTCCTGGGCGCCTTGTGAGTGGCTGGGCACAAGGAAGAGCAAGTAGCAGCTCTGCCCCATGTCTGTCTCTGGATCAGCATACCTCGGCTGGATTAAAAAAGATTGCAGCAGGGAGGATCTCGATGAGCCGGGCTGTGATAGGCTGGTCAGCTGGGTGGAGTTCTGACGAGAGAGAAGTCTGGATGTGGAAAATGGAGGCCCTTGTGGAGTGGGGGGTCGTCTCGCTTGTTGCAGGGCTCTGCTGGCGTGGTGGGCCAGGGCTAGAACCCGCCATCCCTCCTGGGCACCTTGTGAGTGGCTGGGCACAAGGGAGAGCAAGTAGCAGCTCTGCCCCATGTCTGTCAGAGAAACCATTGGGTAATGGCTCATCATATCTGCTCTTCACTTGCATACTCATTCATGGAAGTACCATCTCAGAAAGCAGAAATGATTAATACAAAATTCAGGAGCATGGCCATCTCCGGGTGGGGAGTAGTCCATCTGGGTGGAGTCCATGGGGATTTGAGAGATCCTGGGATCCCGGTGAGATTCTGTCTGGGTAGCTCGTATGTATGTTTCCTTATTACTTGTCCAACTAGACAAGTAGGTGTAATAGTCTTTTGAATTTAGGATGTATTTCTTCACACAAAAAAATTATACTCTGCATTCTTTGTTGTTTCACCTTTCCTTTCCAGTGAAAGTTTCTAACTCCCAGGAACATCATCTGGGACTGAAGCAGATCTGTTAATAGGAAACATTCAATCCATTGATTGAAGATGGTAATTTCTAGAAAAAAAACAAAGTTTTCAGAGCAAATGAAAACCCAGATGAAATGAACTGACTCTCAACATTAATGTTATTTTTTTTTGGGGGTCACACCTGGCAATGCTCAGGGGTTTCTCCTGGCTCTGCACTAAGAGTTACTCCTGGCGGTGCTCAGGGGACCATACGGGATGTCGGGGATCAAACCTGGGCCGGCATGGGCCAGCCGCATGCAAGGCAAATGCCTACCCGCTGGGCTATCGCTAATGTTTTAAAGTTAATCAAATACTAGCTTTATTTCTTTTTTAAAAAATTATTATGCCTTTGTGAGATATGCAATTACAAAGCTATTTATGACTGAGTTTCAGTTATACAGTGTTCCAGCACCCATCCCTCCACCAGTGCACATTTCCCACCAGCAATGGCCCCAGATTCCCTCCCTTCTCCCCCAGCCTGCCTCTAAGGCAGGCACTTTTCTCTCTTCTCTCTCTTTCTCTCTCTCTCGCTTCTCTCTCTCTTTCCTCTCTTACACATTGTGGCTTTCAATACATACATTTGGGGGTTATCATGTATATCTCTTTGCCTATGTTCAATGCTCAGTTCTAGTCTGGTGTTATCATTTTCAACAATTATTAGCACACTGGTCCCTTTTCTATCTTACCTAGCCTCTGGTTCCCACACACTTGTGGTAAATTCTCACTTTTTGCCTGGTCTTGGATATTAATCTCATACTATTTTTTAAAAATATATCCCAAAAAATTAATGCAGTCATTCTATATCTAAATCTCTTTTGTTTTTTGTTTTTCTGTTTTTTTTATCTTGGATTCACACATTGGGCAGTGCTCAAGGCTTACTCCTGGTTCTGTGCTCAGGGATCTCTCCAGGTAGGCTCAGGGGACCATATGAGATACCAAAGATTAAACCCAGGTTAGACAAGTGCAAAAAAGAGGCCTATTGTCTATACTATCTTTCCTGCCCCAAAATTCCTTTCTGAGAAAAAACAGAGCATAACAAATCCAAATTTTTACGTCCACTGTGTGTCTTTTACCTTGCTCTTGGCACCGTGGGACCTGCATAAACAGTAAAGATATGGTGCTTCAGATCAGAAGCTCTTCATGTGGCGCCTGGCAGCCAGTCAGTACTGGTGACAGTCAGATTATGATGAATTATGCTGCCATATCTATTTTGTCAAATGCTCTGGCAGTTTAGCATCAAATTTGAGGTCATCTTTCCCCTTTTAAAGAGTACTCCATGATGGTATGTTAGTCCAACACTATTTGAGTCTATGAAATAACCCTTCCTTTATCCAGCCCCTGAATGTTAGTGATTTTAGAGAGAAATCAACTTCTATTCATTTCTATGCCACAGTGTCCTCCATGGTACGCATAGACTACCAGGGATTTTGTTCCAGTGGCATTTCACGTCAATGTTAGTTCCTATAGCCCCAAGGAAGAGAAAGCATCCTCAAGAGTCTTCTACCATATCTCCTTGGTTAGAGAAAGTGCTTTCATTCTAATTTTAAGAGGTGTAAGGGGAGGGGCGCTCTGCAGTGGGTCTGGAAGGGGTAGGTACAAAATACAGGTGAGCAGCGGCAGAACAGTCGGCAGCCTTCTCAAGTTCAACCTTACAAGAATCTGATTGCCTAACTCCTCTGTTTAAACTCCAAGCAGTCCTATATCACAGTTAATTTAAAAATGTTAATTAAAATTTGTTAAATTGAAGAGCTCTCGCATTATATAACATTACCTAAGCTTTAGGTAATGTTATATAAATGGCAATGAATATATAAGCATATTTTATGCTTATATGCTGCTTAAATATTTTTGATAATGAGTATATAAGGGTAGAAACAGCATTAGCAAAGAAATCTCATAGGCTGAGAATCACAGATTTGAACTTAAATACAAGCACCACCAGGTAACAACCCCACACACTTGGCTACCACAGTCAGAATTTTTTATCTTCCCAAGTGTTTGTATCTTTATATATTGAAGTTATGATCCTCAGTGTAATGATTGGGGGAGGAGAGGGACTTTGAGGAAAAATTTGGGTTATATGAGATCATTATGGGATAATATAAAAAGAGGAAGAGGCATTAAGATCTCTCTACCATGCGGATAAAGCACCTAGGAAAAAGGTTGCTACCAGAGGTAAAGTCTGATAGACCTTGATCTTAGACTCTCTAGCTCAAGAACTGTGTGAAATAAATCTGAATCATTATTTAAACCAGCACTTTCCAACCAGGGATCATCTGACCCTCTATGGGCCTCCAGGATATTCCAAGATGACTCTGGTGAATATCTTATTAATGGTGGAGGGAATCATGACTTAAGAGCAACAGGAAAGAAGGTTAGGAGAGTGCTGTTTTTTGGGAAAGGGTAAAATCACTGGATCAAACACTCAGTTATGCATTTCATACTGGCAGCCTGAATTGAACTGGCATTGCATAAATTTCTTAATCTCTGTATGCTAAGTAAATATTGGCACATAGCACATTGACTGGTGCTGTGAGCTAAACTGTGCCCCTACCTCCAAAATTCAGATGTTGATGCCCAAACCCCATATCTCAGATTGTGACTGTGTTTGGAGAATACTGTGTTTGGAGGGAGATAGTGACTTTAAATGGCTTCAGGTAAAATGAAGTCATTAGGTGGTACCTGATTCAACCCCAATATTATGTTGCTAAGAAGAGATCAAGGCAAAGAGGTTTAGAGGGAGAACCATGTAAGGACCCAGAGTGAGGACAATTATCTATAAGTGAAGAGGAAACAACCCAGAAGACACCAAACCCATCAAGGATTTATTTTGAAATACGAGGCTCTAGAAAGAATTGTTAATGGATTAATTTCTGAGATAACAGATCTCTGTTGTTTAATCCATTCAATCCTTAGTACTTCCTTATTACAGTCTTAGCAATACAGCTGGAATCTGGTAGATAGAACTAAAATAAAATTGTGGCTATTTATTAAAATTTAATCACTTGATCACTAGATCACTTGAATCCCGTTATTCATTTATTTCCTCGAGCGGGCGCCAGTAACATTTCCATTGGACCCTATCACGTGCCAATGTAGCCCAATGGCATCTGGTTGATCCAGGAATATGAAGAGCCTCAAACCGTTCCTTCAGGGTCTTGACAAGGAAGTCAGACCATCTTGTAGGTGGGCGGCCACGTGATCTTTTGACATCCATGGGATCCAGTCAGTAACGGCTCTAGTCCAGTGGTCCTCTCCAAATCGCATTACATGTCCAGCCCATCTGATTTTCAATGCCTTGGCAAACAAGACAGCATCCCTGATTCTGGAATAGTGACGGAGGTCAGAACTCCGGATTCCTTCTCTCACTTGGAGTGAGGCGTGATATTCCAAGCATAGCTCTTTCGATTCCTCTCTGGGAGACCCAAATAGCATTCTCATCCTGCTTTCGTAGGGCCCAGGTCTCTGAAGCGTATGTTAATGCAGGGAAAACGGTGGAGTCAAAGAGATGTGCCCGGAGCCGGAGGTTCTTTGTCCTTTTAGCTATTTCTTCGATGCTTTTGAAGGCATTCTATGCCGTTCTCTTCCTCCTGCGCAGCTCAGGTTTTAGGTCGTTCATCATGTTGATTTCTCGACCTAGGTACACATAACTGCTGCATTCAGAGATGTTTGTTCCATTGAGAGTGAATGGGGCCTCTGGAACTAGTTCATTCTTCATAAACATTGTTTTCTTTAGATTCAGCTGTAGACCTATCTTTCCACATTCTCGGTCAAAGTCAGCCAGCATTTGTGCCGCTTGGCTAATGTTTGGTGTTATTAGAACAATGTCATCAGCGAAGCAGAGGTGGTGTAGTTGCCGACCATCTATCTTCACTCCCATTCCTTCCCATTCTAATTGTTGCATGATGTTCTTGAGGGTGGCACTGAATAGTTTTGGTAAAATGGTGTCACCTTGTCGAACCCCTCTTTTCACATTAATGATCATTTCTTTGTAGAATGGTGAGATCCTAGTGGTGAATCCATAATACAGCTCACGAAGGATCTTGATGTATTGGGTTTGAACACCCTGTTTGGCTAGGGCTTCGATGACTGCTTCAGTCTCCACAGAATCAAAGGCTTTCTGTAAACCAATGAACGTGAGACAGAGCGGCATCTTGTACTCCCTACACACCTCGATGAGCTTGGTTACTGTGTGGATACGGTCGATTGTGCTGAATCCTTTCCAGAAGCCTTCTTGCTCGCATGGTTGTCCTTTATCTAGTGTTCTGCTAATCCTGTTCAGGATGACTTGTATAAACAGCTTGTAGATGATGGACAACAGGCAGATGGGGCGATAGTTGCCCTTCTTGAACAGTAGAACTGTCCTGCTGGTTTTCCATTGGGAGGGCACCTTGCATTCAGACAGGTAACGTGTGAAGAGCTGATCCAGTTGATGAGTACTGATGACAGATTCTTCAGGTGTTAGGGTCTGACTGTCTGGGCTGGGTGCTGTTCACTTCTTTACCAACAAAATGGCATGTCAGATTTCAGAAGGGAGAATGTTGGGAATGATATATCCATCCTGTGGAATTTGTCATGTGGGCATGTGGACATGACTATCAAAGAGATTGGAGTCAATGTCATAGATAATGTTCTCCATTGCCTTTCTAGAAGATGTAATAGATCCATCAGGATGTCAGTGGCAGTCATCTTGTCTTACAGTTGGCGAAGGACAGGTAGGCATTGCGAATGCTTTTCCTGGCTTCTGCTACATTGACCAGTATTGCTGCTCTTCTCTCTTTGAGGTCTTCCTTTATCGCTTCTCTGCACTGCTTTGCGAGCTTGGACATTAGCATATGGTTGCTTGAGGCTCGTGCCTTGCCACATTTGTAAATGATCTGAAGAGTTTTTGAAGACAGGCATCCTTTTGTGACTTTCTCACGCTCGGCGTTCTTCACACAATCATGATGGTACTGAACCATCGGTTGTAGTCTTCATCGATGTTGTCAATGATGGCACCTTCCAATGTTGCTGCAATGGTGCCAAAGAGATCCCAGCTGGTGGTGTTTCTGGGAATTTAGATTCAGCCTTCTGGAACTATGATTTCCCATGAATGGTCTTGGTCGACATGATGAACCCAAAGAGTCTCTCACCCTGTTTGTTCCATTCTAGGCCATGGGTCCCAATGTGGAGTTCTTCGGCCAATCTTCTCGGTCCTATCTTGGCATTAAAATCACTAACTATGATCTTGTAGATGGTGTGATCTTCTTTATAGATTTTCTTTATAAAGAAATACTGTCCAGGTAAATAAAAAAAATAAAGAATTGCTGTGCTTAAGCAGATATGGTTACAGTAGAGCTGCCTTTATAGTTTTGGTATGCAGTTTTTATATCTTCACCACCACCAAAGAATCAAAGATCCCACACCACTGTCCTCTGTCACTTCTATCTGCCTCTTCTTTGCTCTGTCCCTTTTCTCCTACTGCTTGGTAATTTGCAATTGAAAGCCAAGGATCATCATCATCAATAGTGTTTATTCGCTTGCTTTGTTTTTCTACAACATAGATGAATAACCTAGTGCTTATCCTTAACTTCTAGTGCTTATCCTTATAACAAAATATAACTGATATATTTTGTTTAACATGATCCTCTCCAGTTTCATCCAAGTTACAGTAAACTACAAGATTTCTTTGGGGCCAGAGCGATAGTCCAGTGGGTAGGGCGTTTGCCTTGCACGCGGTCGGCCTGTGCTGACCTAGGCTCGATCCCGGCATCCCATATGGTTCCCGAGCACCGCCAGGAGTGAATCCTGAGTGCAGAGCCAGGAGAAACCCCTGAGCATTACTGGGTGTGACCCAAAAAAGCAAAAAAAAAAAAAAAAAAGATTTCTTTTTTATAGCTAACGTGTATGTGTGTGTGTGTGTGTCTGTGTGTGTGACAACTTCTTAGCCTAGTCATCCGTTGTTAATTATTTGGAATATTTACAAATCCTGTATACTTGCATTTAGTGCTACAATGAATGCAGGTGTAAGTACATATTTTTAAATTAATTTTTGGTGTGAATGAAATGTAGATATCAAGAAGACTCACTAGGTCATTGTACCTTTATTCTTACTTTTTTTTTTGAGACACCCAGCAGTAGCCGGGCCTTATTCCTGGCTCTGTGCTCAGGGATTACTCCTGGTGGGCTTAGGAGACTTCATCGGGTGCTGGGAATCCAATCCACACCAACGTCATGCAAGGCAAGTGGCTTTTCCACTGTACTATCACTCTGGCCCCATTTTCTTACTTTTTCTGGAGAAGTTTCTATTCTGTTTTCCTTAGAGGTTGACCCAAATGACATTTCTACCTGTAGTAAAAGGGGAAGGTTCCTTTTTTCACTTCCTCACCAATACCGGTTGTTTCCAGTGTTTTTAATACATTCAATTCTCACTGGTGTAAGATGGCATATGTTGTCATATTTATTTACATAACAATGAGCATGATGATACATGATGATGAACAATTTCAATATGACAATGACTATGAGTCTTAAGCAAGTGTCTATCTTCCCATGTTTTTCATGAGGCTATTTTCGTCATTGTTGAGCTTTGATTGCACTATGTATTTTACATATTATCCCTTATATCAGATGTATGGTATATAAGTATTTTCTCCCTTTTTAGTAGGTTGGCTTCTTTTTTTTATCCAGAGGGTTGTGTTTCTTCTTTCTTTCTTTTTTTTTTTGCCATGCAAGCACTTTATCCTTTTATGTAGTGCCATTATTTATTTTATTTTTTTTTAATTTTTTATTACACCACCGTGAAACATACAATTACAAAGGTGTTCATAATTGGTTCTTGGTAATACAGTATTCCAGCACCCATCCCTCCACCAGTGCCCCATTTCCACCACCAATGTACCCCTCCCCTCCTGTCCCCCACCCGCCTTAATAGCAGGTACCCCAGTTTCCTCTCTTTCTCTCTCTATCTCTCTCTCTGTCTCTGCATCTCTCTCCCTCTTATTTTACACATTGTGGCTAGCCCTGCAGATATTTAGAGTTTATCACTTAAGTCTCTTTGTGTATATTCAATGGTGAGTTTCAATCTGCCATTACCATTTCCCATATTTATTAAAACACTGGTATCTATATCCTATTAATGAATGCAGTCATTCTATATCTGTCCTTTTCCTTCTGACTAATTTCACTCAGCATGATAGTCTCCATGTCCATCCATTTGCAGGTAAATTTCATAATTTCATCCTTTCTGACAGCCACATAGTATTCCATAGTGTAGATGAACCACAGTTTCTTTAGCCAGTCCTCTGTTCTCGGGCATTTAGGTTGTTTCCAGATTCTAGCTATAGTGAATAGCGCAGAGATGAATAAAGAAGTACAGATAGTGTTTCTGCTCTGTGTTTTTCGGTCTCTAGGGTATATTCCCAGGAGTGCTATTGCTGGATCAAATGGGAGCTCAATATCTAGCTTTCGGAGGAATGCCCATATTGTTTTCCAAAAGGGCTGGACCAGTCGGCACTCCCACCAGCAGTGGATGAGAATCCCTTTTCCCCACATCCACGCCAGCACCGGTTGTTCTTGCTGTTTTGGATGTGTGCCAGTCTCTGTGGGCATTATTTATTTTTGTTCTATTTTCTTTGATTACAAAGTCAAATAATTACAGATAGCTCTGATGTCCATATTCTAGAGATTTTTGCATGTTTTCCTTCATGAATTTTGTGAAGTCTGGTCTAATTTATATTTAATCTATTTTGAATTAATTTTTGTATATGGTATGAAATAGAGATCTGCTTCATTTTTTGTGTTTGTTTTTTTACATGCGCCTATCCAGTTTTCCCAGTTTTCATCACTTGTTGAAGAGACTTTTCTTGATCTTCTTCAACAAATCAAGAAAAAACATTTCTTGCTCCTCTTCTTTGCCATAGTTCAACCTTCCATTGGTTGAACATCTATTCCATTGGTCTGCCTTTTATTACAGAACCACAGTGTTTTAGTTACTATAGATTTATAGTTTATTTTAAGATCGGTAAATGAAATACTATCCATATTTTTCCCAAAATAGCTTTGGCTATTTAGGATATTTTGTGGTTTCATGCAAATTTTAATATTTGTTTTAAGTCCTTGAGGAAAAACAGAATTTTGATGGAGATTGCATTAAACCTCTACTTGAATAGAACAGTCCTTTCAATAACATTACTTCTTCCAGTTCATGAGCATGTAATATTTTCCCCATTTTTATATACCTTTCTATTTCTCTTAATAGCAACTTAAAGTTTCCATTGTATATTTCTTTCATATCCTTTATTAACTAGATTAATAAATTCTTAATGTTTCACTTTTAGATGGGTTGTTTATTTATTTATTTATTTATTTATTTCTAGTCTATCACTTGCATATGAAAGAAAAGCAACAGACTTTTTTTATATTGGCTTTGTAGACTGCTGTATTTCCTTGTTAATTTTTTTTTGCTATTTGATGCTTTTATTCTTTGGTTTATTATTTCTAAGAGCTCTTCTGTGGAGTAGTTAGGGTCTTTTATGCCTATTATCATTTTATATGCATATAGTGATCATTTAATTTACTTTTTTGAATTCGTTCTTTGACTACATCTGTCAGTGCTCAGGGCTTAGTCCCTGCTCTGACTCTGTGCTCAGGGATCATTTCTGATGGTGCTTGGGGACTATCTATAGTTGCTGGGAATCAAATTCAGGTTGGTCAGGATGGCTGCATTCAAAGCAAGTACATTAGTAGTTGCGTTCTCTCTCCAGCCCTTAGACTTCTTTTTTCCCCTAATTTTTATTCCTTTGATTTTTTTTTGCTTATTATTGTGGCAAAGACTTGCAAAAACTCTATTTACTATAAGTGAAGAAAGTGAACATCTTTGCCATGTGCCTGATCTCGGAGAGGACACTTTCAAGTTTTCTGGTGGGGCTAGTTTTGGCTGTTTTTATTTTTTTTTCACCATGATAAGGCTGTGAGTTTATTGTATTTGGCCATTATTATTCTAACTTATATTTTTTCCATTCCTATTTTGTTGCATTTTTAAAGTCATGAATGGATGTCGATTTGTCAAAAGCTGTATTAATAGGATCATATGAGTTTTTTAATCTTCCCTTTTGTTGATATAGTTTGTTGCATTAATTGATTTACAAATATCTAACATCCTTGCATCCCTGGAATAAATCCCTCTTGATTATTATGCAGGTAAATTTTTTAAAATTTTAGAGCAATATATCTTGCCACCTTATCTGCTTGCCAAGTAAGCAGGGAAAGCTTTATAGGCTCCCTTTCCTTTGGAAAAACTATAATTACTTTCTCCCCCAGAATAATCACCAATGCATACCAAGTTCTGTACCAGTTCTCAGGTCCTGTTGCCTTGGTAGCTCCATCCCTGGTCTTCTTGATAATTCTTTATTCTTGTCTCACACATACTCTTTCACTCTAGTAGGTTCTATAGCCAGTAACACATGCTCCAAATGGATGATCTGTTTCTGACCTTTATTTCTCTCCTCTGACCTTTAGCTATAAATACTTCTCTGGGATATGTGTCATACCTTTCAAAGGGACGCCATCAAACATAATTACTTATATTTCCTTCATGCAACACCAACAACTTATTTTCATGGTTAATGTTATCACTCTCCTACAGTCTCTTATGCTAGACCTTTCCAATATCCATCTACTGCTTTTCTTTCCCTGCTCTCCTTCGTCCTCACCAGTATCTAAGAGGACATCATATCTCAAAGCCTTCCCTTATTGCCACATGATACTAGATTCAGTGCTCTGTAGGGGCCATCCCAGCAGAGAGAGAAGGGTTCAAACCCAAGTTTACATCTTGGTTGGGCCTAGGAAAAGGTGCATAAGCTCTCCAGCCTGCATTTTCTCACCTGAGAAATGTGGACTATATCATCTCCCTCTTAGATAAAGTTAGTGTGAAAATACATTATTTTATTATAGACCTCATTCCCATGACCTGATGGAATGGTTTGAGGCTCTTTATGTTCCTGGAGCAAGCAGATGTCCTTGGGCTCTATTTGCATGAGACAGGTCATATGGAGATGTTACTGGTGCCTGCTTGAGCAATCGAAGATGAACGGGAAGACAGTGATACAGTGACAGTGATGAAAACCATTTGGAGAGTGCCTATAATCTTATGTATCTGATAGGCTTAAATCCTAAACATCTTGTTTCTTTTTTATCATGACAGAATGTGTATAAATTAAATAGCATGTACTAAGCTGGTGGTAAAAACTTAGTGTTTGCTACTATTATTTTCAGCTTGACGACTATACTTGTCCATATAGCTGGACCCCCTATATTCTTTGTGCCACTCTACTCAGGGTCCTGCTGTGTGCTTAAATCTCTCTCTTAGCACTGGTCTCCCTCAGTCAACTGTCTGTTCTCTCAATCAGAACAAAAGCAGTGCTCTAGTCATCACTGTAAGTGCAGCACTTAGCACAGCGCCTCGTCTAACTAGGACATCAACATGTGTTTATCCATGAACTAGTAGAAAAGGTAACGGATTCCAGAAATCCCATGGGTTCACCAGCTCTTGGCAGCACATGAGCTCTGGATCTAATTCTGCCCTTCTGTCAGGACTCAGCTACTCCCCACTGGGCCCCTTTTAAGAGCAGATGCCTCTCCCACTGCTCCATAACCTACCGAATCAATTCCTCCTGTTTTCACCCTGTCAGGTAATATATTTCCTCTTTTCTAACTTGATGGATTATCATCTGTCTGCCACTCAAGGAAGAGGTCTTCTTCAACACTATATGCCAAGAAAAGCAATGACAGCTACTATTTGGAGTAAAGTAATAGTTACATGGTATGATATCTGTTATATCATGTCGTATATATGATGAAATTCATGTGTTTATTAATTATATGTCTATGAAATAATTATTATATGTAATTAATTTAGTATTGGAGACACACAGAGTTAGTGAGCTGAAATACCTCCTCAAAAATACAGCAACAGAAAATTAGGTTGGAAACATGGCATATAGATATTTATTGATGTATAATTACTGATGTATAATTGCATTGACGGAGTCTCAAAGAAACAATGGCTTAAACAAGACAAATTTATCTCTCATGAAAAGATAACTGGAAAGCTGGCTCTGTTCCTGGGATGCAGGGATCCTGACTGCCCTTGGCTCTGCCATTCCTAAGTGCTCTTCAGCTCGTGTGGTCCCTAGGCTTATACTATGTCTGTAGATCTGACAGTCCTCTCTTTGAGAAATGTCCACTTTTGGGGGCGGTGAGATAGTCCAGCGAGTAGGGTGTTTGCCTTGCATGCAGCCGACCGGGTTCTATCCCCCCATCCCATATGGTCCCCACACAGTGCCAGGAGTGATTCCTGAGTGCAAAGCCAGGAGTGACCCTGAGCATCACTGGGTGTGACCCAAAAAAGGAAAAAAAAAAGAAAAACGTCTACTTTTTGAAAGAACAGTTTGGAAGTTGCAATTTTCACTCTCTCTTATATATGGGATTTATATCCAGCAGTCATCAATACAACTTCAGTCATCATTTCTTTGAAGAAAGAGAGAAATAGTAATGGTACCTCATGGTCTCTCCCAGGGATATTAAGACTCTGTTTACCTAAATGGAGAGATGATGAAAAAAGATGAAAGATTAACCATATAGCTCTTCTTTTAAGCATCATGTCTGTTTTTCAGCCTGTTAATTGTATGCAAACACTAGGGGAGGGAAACATCTTTTGGTTTAAAAACAACAGCAAGAGAATAGTTGTACTAATTTACGTTACTAACAACTCTAGAGAAATGGGTTCACTTCCCTTACATCCTGTGGAACACTTGTTTTTGCCTTTTGGATAATAACTTTTTTCACAGGTGTGAGTTAATACCGCATTGTTGGTTTGATTGGAAATTCCTAGACAATAAGAGGTGATGTATATATTTTCTGTGTCTACTATCTGTCTGTATATTTTCCTTTTTTTAAAGTAAAACTTCTCCAATTCCCAATTCTCCAATTCCAATTGGAGAAGTTCTATAAGAAAGATCACACCTTCTACAATATCATAGTCGGTGATTTTAATGCCAGGATAGGACCTAGAAGATCGGCTGAAGAACTCCACATCGGGATCCATGGCCTAGAATGGAACGAACAGGGTGAGAGACTATCTGAGTTCATCATGTCTACCAAGACTATTCATGGGAACTCACAGTTTCAGAAGGCTGAAGCGAAACGTTGGACATGGGAATCTCCTGGCGGACAGTTCCACAATGAAATTGACCACATCATCTTCAATTGACGGTTTTGTCTGACCGATGTTGCTGTCGTCCCCAAATTCCAAACAGGATCAGACCACAGTCTCCTTCGTGCAAAATTCTACTTCCCGCAACAGGGGAGAAAGCTGCAAAGTTTAAGAAGAGAACTCCCAGAACGACCACCAACTGGGAACTCTTTGGCACCATTGCAGCAACATGGGAAGATACCATCATTGGCGACATCGATGAAGAATACAACCAACTGGTTCAGCACCTCCATGATTGTGCGAAGAATGCCGAGAGAGAGAGAAAGACACAAAAGGACGCTTGTCTTCAGAAACTCTTGAGCTCATTTGCCAACGTGGCAAGGTGCGAGCCTCAGGAGACCAAAAGCTAACGTCCAAGCTTGCTAAACAGTGCAGAGAAGTGATAAAAGAAGACCTCAAAGACAGAAGAGCAGAAATACTGGAAGATGCAGCAGAAGCCGGGAAAAGCATTCGCAATGCCTGCCTGTCCTTTGCCAACTATAAGACCAAGATGACTGCCCTCCAACGCCTGATGGATCTATCACATCTTCCAGAAAGGCAATGGAGAAGATTATCAAGGACTTCTATTCAAATCTCTTTGATAGCCACATCCACCTGCCCACATACCAAATTCCACAGGATGGATATGTCATTCCCAACGTTCTCCCTTCTGAAATCCGACATGCCATCTCGTCGAGCCCCGGAAGGAACGATTTGAGGCTCTTCATATTCCTCAATCAACCAGATGCCATTGGGCTACATTGGCCCGTGATAGGGTCCAATGGAAATGTTACTGGTGCCCGCTCGAGCAAATTGATGAATAACAGGATTCAAGTGATCAAGTGATCGAAGTAAAACAAATATGTTTTCTTTGGAATCTCTCCCTTTAGATCCTATGCCCACACTCTAGGAGTTACTTGGTTTTCTTTTTGAGTATTATAAGTCATTTACATGTTTCAAACATAAATCCATTGCTGGACTTATTGTTTTCAGTCCTTTTCATTTTGAAGAGTGATAGCTTATTTTGCACAGCATCAGAATTGTAGTTTGACATAATCTCATTTGTTAAAAACAACAACAGCAACAACAAAAAGGCCAAGGGATGTCTCTGTGGTAGAGCATCTGCTTTGCAGGTTACAAGTTTTATATGTGGCACCTCCCACATGCTGAGTTCAATTCCAAGAGTCCTAGCCTTTGTGATCCTTGACTGCCTTCCAAAGTGTGGGATTTCCCAACACGTGTGCTGTCTGCCTCCATCAAAACATAACTGAGGTGTATGACCCTTTGGGAACACTACTAGGAAACATGCAAATACAAGATGTGTGGAAAAACCCTTGGTTATCCCACAGCAATAGGAAGAGAAGGTGAGAAAATTTAAAAAAAAATTAAAGAAACTTAAGAGACACATATCCACATATATGACCATATCCACATGGTAACCAAACTCATTGAGGTTTGTAGAGAGTTCAAGATGCCGCTCTGTCTCACGTTCATTGATTTACAGAAAGCCTTTGATTCTTTGGAGACTGAAGTGGTCATGGAAGCCCTAGCCAAACAGGGTATTCAAACCCAATACATCAAGATCCTCCGTGAGCTGTATTACGGATTCACCGCCACGATCTCACCATTCTACAAGGAAGTGATCATTGATGTCAAAAGAGGGGTTTGACAGCGTGATACCATTTCACCAAAACTCTTCAGTGCCACCCTAGAGAACATCATGCGACAATTAGAATGGGAAGGAATGGGAGTGAAGATAGATGGTTGGCAACTACACCACCTCCGCTTCGCTGATGACATTGTTCTAATAACACCAAAAATTAGCCAAGCGGCACAAATGCTGGCTGACTTCGACTGAAAATGTGGAAAGATAGGTCTACAGCTGAATCTCAACAAAACTATGTTCATGAGAAATGAACTAGTTCCAGAGGCCCCATTCACAATGGAACAAACATCTCTGAATGCAGCAGTTATGTGTACCTAGGTCGAGAAATCAACATGATGAACGACCTAAAACCTGAGCTGCGCAGGAGGAAGAGAGTGGCATGGATTGCCTTCAAAACCATCGAAGAAATAGCAAAAAAGACAAAGAACCTCCAGCTCCGGGCACATCTCTTCGACTCCACCATTCTCCCTGCATTAACATATGCCTCAGAGACCTGGGCCCTATGAAAGCAGGATGAGAATGCTATTCGGGTCTCCCAAAAGAGGAATCAAAAGAGCTATGATTGGAATATCACGCCTCACTCAAGTGAGAGAAGGAATCTGGAGTTCCGACCTCTGTTGCTGTTCCAGAGTCAGGGACGCTGTCTCATTTGCCAAGGCATCAAAAATCAGATGGGCTGGACATGTAATAAGATTTAGAGATGACCGCTGGACTAGAGCCGTTACCGACTGGATCCCACGGGATGTCAAAAAGAGCACATGGCCGCCCACCTTCAAGATAGTCAGACTTCTTCGTCAAGTCCATGAATGAATGGTTTGAGGCTCTTCATATTCCTGAAACAACCAGATGCCATTGGGCTACACTGGCACATGATAGGGTCCAATGGAAATGTTACTGGCGCATGCTCCAGGAAATCGATGAACAACAGGATGTCTAGTGATCTAGTGATCTAGTGAAGAGACATATAACAAAGTATGGCCCTATTCTGATTCTGTCTTAACTAATATTCACTGTCACTGTATCACTGTCTTCCTGTTCATCATCGATTTGCTCGAGCAGGCACCAGTAACATCTCCATATGTCCTGTCTCATGCTAGTAGAGCCCAAGGGCATCTGCTTGCTCTGGGAACATAAATAGCCCCAAACATTTTAAAAATTGGAGAAGTTGAAAGTACCTTGATATTTTTAGTATCACTGTATCACTGTCTTCCTGTTCATTGATTTGCTTGAGTGGGCACCAGTAACATCTCCATATGTCCTGTCTTATGCTAGTAGAGCCCAAGGGCATCTGCTTGCTCTAGGAACATAAAGAGCCTCAAACCATTCCATCAGGTCATGGGAATAGGTCTATAATTGTTACTAGTATTTGGCATATCAAATACGACACAGGTAGCTTGCCAGGCTCTGCCAGATATTTTTTAGTATGATTCGTGATACCCTACCCTGGATGAGAGAAGACTATTTGGGTTGGTTCCTTAGAGTTGTGTGTTCAAGTATGTAGGCACAATGTCATTAGTCTTCAGATACTTGGGCAAAAACAGAGCGATAGAATGTGACATAACCCTGCTCATTATTGAATTCTCCTCCTTTGAATTCCTTTAAAATTGAACTCACATTGAGAAAATGAAAACAATTCAAACAATCCTTATAGGTCAGCCCTGTCTTGGGGAGGTTTCAGTCAAGAGAAGTTAGTTATGAATAAAAGTGTTGTTTCTTGAGAAGTTTCAGGCTCCTGAGGGTGGGCAATGCAGGCAGAATCTTCAGATGCTTTTCAACTCAGCCTCTTTCCCATAGCTGCCCTGAGTGTTTGGGCGGGTTTTTTTTTAAATCAACCTAAATATGTAGAAGTTATTTAGGGTAAAGCAAAATCACCCCACAACCATGTAGCCTGCTGAATTTGCTGCTGCACAGGGTGGGAAGATTAGCAAAACTCTGGTATGATCTCAGCCTCTCTCTTCTCTCTCTCTCTCTCCCTCTCTCTCTCTTCCTCCCCCCAAAAGTTATCCCCTATTTTCCCTCTAAACTATGGAAACTGTCTAAAATCTAATAATAAACATCCTCTGGAGAAGTTTGATCCACCCAATTCATGACAACTGAGCTTTCCTTCCTGGGGAAGGGGTGAGAGTACCATTTGTTTCTGGGACAGTCTGAGTTACCCCACACCCCGCCAGCTCACAAGACTAATGGCAGACTCTGTTTTGGGAAGCTGGGATGGGTGCTGTTAAGTTTCAGGCCAGGGCCAGCTAGAGAGGGAGAATTTCCACGTTGAACAGGTCGCCTGTAAGTGGCTTTCAGCAGCAGGGCTGATTTTCTGTGATTACAGTGTTATTAGCTATTAGATAAAATTAGAACCCAGAAGTATTAGATACTCTGTGTTGCTGATAAAACCAGCTTTTCTTCCATGCAGTGTCAGAGATAAACTTTGGGAAAATGTTTGTGATAAGAATATAGGAAATTAAGAGGATATCGTCATCCCCACATCTAAACCTACATGCACATATGAAGCCCTATGCCCACACATAAAGTTTGTTTTTAGTCAACTCATCTTGGACACCAGCATTTACTAAAGACTTCCTGAAAACACTGGAAAGGCAGACCCAATCCTATTCTCAGGGATCTGAAAGATCTAACTCCTATTATTTGAAAATCAGTGTCACGAAATATTGTAGAATGTGTGCGGGTATTTTCCCATGAGGGGCTAGGTGCCCTCCCTCTCTCCCCCACTGTATCACTGTCTTCCCGTTCATCATCGATTTGCTCGAGCGGGCTCCAGTAACATCTCCATATGTCCTGTCCCATGCTAGTAGAGCCCAAGGCATCTGCTTGCTCCAGGAACATAAAGAGTCTCAATCCATTCCGAATGAGGTCTATAATTGTTACTGGTATTTGGCATACATATCAAATACAACACGGGTAGCTTGCCAGGCTCTGCCGTGCAGGTAGCATACTCTTGTAGGCATCTCTAAGTCCAGCATTTATTGATGAACCCAGCGGCCGCTGGTCTGCTGGGTGGAGGTCTGACGAGAGAGAAGTCTGGATGTGGAAAATGGAGGCCCTCATGGAGTGGGGGTCGTCTGGCTTGTTGCGAGGCTCTGCTGGGGTGGTGGGCCAGGGCTAGAACCCACCATCCCTCCTGGGCGCCTCGTGAGTGGCTGGTCACAGGGAGAGCCAGTAGCAGCTCTGCCCCATGTCTGCGAGTCCCTCCCCCACATGGTTCTGTTTATTGCCATATATTATATTCCCCCACTTCTGTGTATCCTGGCAGGTGATCATGGTCCTGACCAATGTCAAAGAATCGTCTTGAAAATTTCCCAGTGTCTTTCACACAAGTTTAGGTCTAAGACCTGCAACCTGAAAACACTGTCTTGTTCTAACACATACTATCATCTTCTCTTAAAAATCACATTTCATATTGCTATACTCATGTCTCCTAGATTTTGAAAAAGAAAACTAGCCAGCCTAGAGCTTCCAAGATTTTTTTATCCTCAGAATCCTTTATTATTAATAGCTCTTTTGTATTTCATGACAATTATTTTGTGAACTGTCAATCTAGAGGCATCCAGATTAGCCATCAGAGTTGGTGATGTTGGTCTAAGCTAGGCAGAAAATTCATGTGTCATAGTATACCCCATTTTATGGTTTTCCTTGCCTTTGGCTAATTTAAAACTAAAGTTTAAGAGACTGAAACTCTTTTAACTTTTCTTCAGGGCAAGAGCAATAGTCCAGCGGGTAGGGCATTTGCCTTGCATGCGTCGGCCCGGATTCGATGCCTGGCATCCCATACAGTCCTCTGAGCACCGCCAGGAATAATTCCTGAGTGCAGAACCAGGTGTAACCCCTGAGCATTGCCGAGTGTGACCCAAAAAGCAAAAAAAAAAAAGAACTTTTCTTCAGTTGTTGTGGTTTGTTGTTGTTGTTGTTGTTGTTATTGGGTCACACCCAGTGACTCTTAGGGTTACTTCTGGCTATGCACTCAGGAATCACTCCTGGCAATGAACAGGGAACATTATCTATGTGGTCATGGATCAGAAAATTGGGCAAGCTCTGAGTTCCTTCTTAACTGAAACTGTCTAGTTAATTCTAAGATTCTCTGGAAAAGTGTATTGTCTAGTACGTTTCTGCAGAGTCCCTGAGTTCTGTTCAGTTCAGCATTACTGGAAATAAGTCTTGGTTTTACCTGTTGCCATCACATGCAGTAAGGCTTATCGTGTTGAGTTCATCTACAGCTTGCTTTGCCAGATCTTTGCTTCTCAGGACTGAAGATCAGATATTGAGTGGAGTTGGTTATTTCTCCATTAATTTATCAAGTGCCTAACTATGATGCATCAGACACTACACTAGGGATGAAGAGGGGAATAAGTAGGGTTCTCCTTACAGCTGCAAAGAGTGGTCCCCACTTTCTCAAAAGCAGGAAATCTTTGGGATGCCCATGGCCCAAATCTAGGGAGTGCATTGACTTTGTGGGCATGTGACTAGTAACCACCACATATATTTCCTCCCACACAAGGAATGGCGTGACATGGCACCTGTCTGACTCATTTATAAATCTCCTAAACGTGGGTTTTTGCTTTTGATTTTTGGTTATTGTTAAACGATCTCTGACAACCCAAACATATGATCATTTTTAGCTTGACAAAAGCTTAATTACCAGAAGCCCAAAACCATAAACATTAATACTATTGTGAATAAAGTACAATAAAATAATAATATAATCAAAATTAAAATCCCAGCAACTAATCTTGGTAGAAATTGATTAAATTACATCCCAAACACTGTCATTCCCTACCATTTAAAAGTTTGATTGAACCTAAACTATTTTTAAAATATTGATACTGAAACTCATTTAGACCGATCAATATTTATGTTCTCAGAAAAGATAGGATTTTCTTGACCCTATGACTGCCAGTCTGTCTCAACCAGTCACCCTCCTGGTTACCAGGCATCAATACATTTTCTTCCTACATACATTACAGTCTGACCACTCTTCATGAGAATAAATTAAGAGACCCGCTAGTCTCCTAAGCTAGTTCAAAGGGAAGGATTTTTCCTCAGTAAGATTTGAAGTGGGGATTCACTGGCAGACCCTCCAGATTGCTTTGATCAAGTATGCTATGTTAATGCCTTTCATAAAATTCTAACCTTAATCATTTTTTCTCTATATCACAATTCAATTCTCTATAAAGACTGAAAACAAATTAAAAAAAAACAAGGGCTGGGGGCCGGAGCAATAGTCCAGCGGGTAGGGCTTTTGCCTTGCACGTGGCCGGCCTGTGCCTGCCCAGGCTCAATCCCCAGCATCCCATATGCTCCCCGAGCACTGCCAGGAGTAATTCCTGAGTGCAGAGCTAGGAGAAACCCTGAACATTGCTGGGTGTGACCCCCCAAAAAAAAGCAAAAAAAAAAAAAGAGAGAAGCTAAAAAAAGTGAATAAAAAGAAAGCACCAGTAAGAAAACTTAAAAAAAAAAGGCTGGAGATATAGTACAGCAAATCAGATGCTTGCCTTGTATGTGGCTTATCAGGGTTAATCCTGGAGTGAGAGGCAGAGTCTCCCTTGGGTGGGTCCCAGCAGCCTTCACACCTCACCTGTACTATATTAACAGGCCCACACCACAACTCCTGAGCACAGATTTACTCAGCAAATTACACCCTGCTCACAGTGATATTTCCTGTCATTGAGAAGGAATAGCAAAATTCCAAGCCTCTTCCATCAGCATCTTCCAGGGGGTCTAACTACAAACACTTGTGCACAATACAGCGAAAACATTCCAAGACCAACGGGAGGGAAAAAGTAGCAGCCCACCAAGTTCAATGAGCAAAATACAATATCACCAAAAGCAGAAACAACACCCATCAACTCAGTAAATCCTCAACAATGACGTTAGTGGCAGCATGATGAACAAACTCAAAGAAACTATGGCCCAGATAGTCAGCAAAGCTCAAGGAAATACAAGATAAAATACAAAATGAAAAACCACTACGATAAAAATGACAGGAATGAAAAGCATGGTAGATGAATATATATATACGTGCACATATATATTTACCTCACCAGAAACTCTAAATAGAATAACAGTGCTGAGCATTAAGAGTGGTCCAAAATGAGAAAAAGGGGAACCACAAAGAAACAACAGAAAGTCAGGAAGGCAAATGGAATGAAGAAACAATAGTTTAAAAAAATCATCAATAAGCATTTCACAGAGCTAAAGAGTGCAGGTACTGAGATATAAGAGTCTGAAGCGTCCTGGGGGAAATAGATTCAACTAAGGTGCCAGAGAGATTGTACACTGGGTACTGTGCCTGCTTTGTGTGGTAGACTAGAGTTCTATCTCCGACATCCCTATGGCTCCCCAAGCACCACCAAGAGTTATTCCTGAGTGCAGAGCTAGGGGTAACCCCTGAGTATCACCAAATGTGGCCTTAAAAGAAACAACAACAAAAATGCTCAGCTAGGGAAACTCCAAGGCATATTGTACTCAAAATAACAAAAGCCAAAGGTAAAGATAGAATATTAGAAGCAGAACATTCATAAAAGGAATTTCTACACAGAGGAAAGCATGTATGATTTATATTACATATATCAAATGAGACCCGCTAGTCTCCTAAGCTAGTTCAAAGACCCTGCAGCAGTCTTTTTTTAAATCCGGCCCAGGTATGCTGATCCAGAGACTCACAGACATGGGGCAGATCTGCTACTAGCTCTCCCTGTGCCCAGCCACTCACGAGGCACCCAGGAGGGATGGCAGGTTCTAGCCCTAGTCCGCCACCCCAGCAGAGCCTTGAAACAAGCCAGACGACCCCCACTCCATGAGGGCCTCCATTTTCCACATCCGGACTTCCCTCTCGTCAGAACTCCACACAACAGACCAGCCTATCACAGCCTGGCTCATCGAGATCCACCCCAAAGCAGTCTTTTTTATTTTTTTATTTTTAAAATGTTTTTATTATACCACCGTGAGACATACAATTACAAAGGTGTTCATAATTGGTTCTTGGTAATACAGTATACCAGCACCCATCCCTCCACCAGTGCCCCATTTCCACCACCAGTGTACCCCACCCCCCCCCTGCCCACCCCCAGGCTGCCTCAATAGCAGGTACCCCAGTTTCCTCTCTCTTTCTCTCTCTGTCTCTCTCTGCATCTCTCTCCCTCTTCTTTTTACACATTGTGGCTAGCCCTGCAGATATTTAGAGTTTATCACTTAAGTTTCTTTGTGTATATTCAATGGTGAGTTTTAATCTGCCATTACCATTTCCCACACTTAGTAAAACACTGGTATCTATTTATATCCTATTAATGAATGCAGTCATTCTATATCTGTCCTTTTCCTTCTGACTAATTTCACTCAGCATGATAGTCTCCATGTCCATCCATTTGCAGGTAAATTTCATAATTTCGTCTTTTCTGACAGCTGCATAGTATTCCATAGTGTAGATGAACCACAGTTTCTTTAGCCAGTCCTCTGTTCTTGGACATTTAGGTTGTTTCCAGATTCTAGCTATAGTGAATAGCGCAGAGATGAATAAAGAAGTACAGATAGTGTTCCTGCTATGTGTTTTTAGGTCTCTTGGGTATATTCCCAGGAGTGCTATTGCTGGATCAAATGGGAGCTCAATATCTAGTTTTCAGAGGAATGCCCATATTGTTTTCCAAAAGGGCTGGACCAGTCGGCACTCCCACCAACAGTGGATGAGAGTCCCTTTTTCCCCACATCCACGCCAGCACCGGTTGTTCTTGCTGTTTTGGATGTGTGCCAGTCTCTGTGGGGTGAGATGGTACCTCATTGTTGTTTTGATTTGCATCTCCCTGATGATTAAAGATGAAGAGCACTTTTTCATATGCCTTTTGGCCATTTGAATTTCTTCTTTTTGGAAGCTTCTGTTCATTTCTTCTGCCCATTTTTTGATGGGGTTGGCTGTTTTTTCTTGTGAAGTACTACCATGTCCCTGATATATCCTGGATATTAACCCCTTGTCAGATGGGTATTGGGTGAATATCCTTTCCCACTCTGTGGATTGTCTTTTATCTTGGTCACTGTTTTTTTTTGAGGTGCAGAAGCTTTTCAATTTGATATAATCCCATTTGTTTATCTTTGCTTCCATTTGCTTGGTCAGTGGTGTGTCGTCTTTAAAGATACTTTTAGTTTCGATGTCGTAGAGCGTTTCTCCTATGTTTTCTTAATCTGGCTCAGGTATGCTGATCCAGAGACTCACAGACATGGGGCAATGCTGCTACTGGCTCTCCCTGTGCCCAGCTGCTCACGAGGCACCCAGGAGGGATGGCGGTTTCTAGCCCTGGCCCGCCACCCCAGCAGAGCCTTACAACAAGCCAGATGACCCCCCCACTCCATGAGGGCTTCCATTTTCCAAATCCGGACTTCCCTCTCATCAGAACTCCACCCAGCAGACCAGCCTATCACAAACTGGCTCGCGTGGCCAGAAGTAGCAGCGCAGTTCATCAATAAATGCTGGATTTATAGATGACTACAAAGTATGCTACCCGCATGGCAGAGCCTGGCAAGCTACCCGTGTCGTATTTGATATGCCAAATACCAGTAACAATTTTAGAGCTCATTCCCATGATCTGATGGAATGATTTGAGGTTCTTTATATTCCTGGAGCAAGCAGGTGCCCTTGGGCTCTACTAGCATGAAATAGGACATATGGAGATGTTACTGGTGTCTGCTAGAGCCAATCGATGATGAACGGGAAGACAGTTCATACAGTGATACAGTGATATCAAATGAGACCCTATGAGCCAGAAGAGAATGGAGGGATAGAGTGAAAAAACTCAACAAAATAATGACACTTCATTAAGAGTACACTATTCCCAATATGGACTTGTATTACTTCACTTGTCTTCTCATTGTTTATCGATTTGCTTGAGCGGGCACCAGTAACATCTCCATACGTCCTGTTACATGCTAGTGTAGCCCAAGGACATCTGCTCTCTCCAGGAACATTAAGAGCCTCAAAACATTCTTTCTGGTCATGGGATCACTTGATCACTTGAATCCCATTATTCATCGATTTGCTCGAGCAGGCGCCAGTAACATTTCCATTGGACCCTATCACGTGCCAATGTAGCCCAATGGCATCTGGTTGATTCAGGAATATGAAGAGCCTCAAACCGTTCCTTCAGGGTCTTGACAAATATGGACATTCCTCCAAAAACTATATATTGAGCTCCCATTTTACCCAGCAATACTACTCCTGGGAATATACACTGGAGACCCAGAAACACCATCTACACTTCTATATTCATTTGCAGCACTGTTCACAATAGCCAGAATCTGGAAACAACCTGAGTGCCCGAGAACAGAAGACTGGATAAAGAAACTGTGGTACATCTATACAATGGAATACTATGCAGCTGTCAGGAAAAATGAAGTCAGGAAAAATTTACCTACAAATGGATGAACATGGAGATTATCATGCTGAGTGAAATCAGAAGGATAAGGACAGATATAAAATGGCTGCATTCATTTGTAGAATATAAATATATACCAGTTATCTAGTAATTCTTGGAAACAGTAATGCCAGCCTAGAACAGAGCATTGAATGTAGGCAAAGGATTGACATGATAATTCCTATATGTAGGTAGAGCAAGCCACAATGTGTAAAAGAAGGGAGAGAAAGAGAGAAGAGAGAGAGAGAAAAGAGAAAGTTCCTGCTATAGAGGCAGACTGTGGGAAGGGGAAGGAATCTGGGGACATTGGTGGTAGGAAATGTGCATTGGTGGAGAGGTGGGTGTTGGAACACTGTATGACTGAAACCCAGTCATGAATATCTTTGTAATTGTATAACTCAAGTGGTATAATAAAATATTTTTTTAAAAAAGAGTACACTATCATGAATAAGAGTTGCGATGAATATAGAAGTACAGAGAGTATTTCTGCTGTGTGTTTTGGGTCTCCAGGATATGTACCCAGGAGTGGTATTGCTGGGTCAAATAGAAGCTCAATATCAAGTTTTTGGAGGAATGCCCATATTTTCTTCCAAAAGGGCTGGAACAGTCGGCACTAAATGCCCAAGAATAGAAGACTGGATAAAGAAACTATGCTATATCTACACAATGGGATACTATGCAGCTGTCAGAAAAGATGAAGTCTTGAAATTTACCTGCAAATGGATGGACATGGAGATTATCATGCTTAGTGAAATTAGTCAGAAGGAAAAGAACAGCTAGAGAATGACTGCATTTATTAATGGGATATAAATATATACCAGTGTTCTACTAATTGTGGGAAATGGTAAGGCCAGACTAGAACTCAGCATTGAGTATAAACAAAGAGATTTCATGATAAACCCTAAATGTTTATAAAGCAAGCCACAATGTGTAGGAGGAGAAAGAGAGAGAGAGAGAGAGAGAGAGAGAGAGAGAAGAGAAGGAAAAGTATCCGCTACAGAGGCAGGCTGGGAGAGGGGGTAGGAAATTTGAGGACACTGGTGGTGGGAAGTGTGCACTGCTGGACACTGTATGACTGAAACCCAATCATGAATATCTTTGTAATTGTATATCTCACGGTGATATAATTAAACATTTTTAAAAAGAATACACTATCCATATAGATGAACATTCAGATCTGAAGGAACAGAACAAAGCTTCGTGGATAGACAACGGCTTAGTTTCTTAGCCTTGAAACTAGTTTTGTAAGAAACACTAAAAGAGCGGCTCTATAGAGGACATAAAAAAACTTCCAAACATCTGACACCGAGTATGGTAGTCACATACAGTTGCCCTCTACTAGGTATGTCTACTAGAGGTATGTCTACTCCAAACTTGCTAAGTGATCTTATACATTTTCTTTTCTTTTTCATATGGGGGTCACACATGGTTATGCGCAGGGGTCACTGCTAGCTTTGAACTCAGGAATTACTCCTGGTGGTGCTCGGGGACCATTGGGATGCCGGGGGATCGAACCCGGGCCAGCTGCGTGCAAGGCCAAAGCCCTACCTATCACTCTGTCCTCATTTATACATTTTCAACAATGAATCAATGCCTCTTTTATATTGATTGTTCTTTTACTTTTTATATCCAGAGATTTTATTGCAATCTTTTGCTTTTTAATGCAAACACTTAAGCAGTCAGTATGTATTCTGACATAAAACCAACATTCCCTTTCTTAGTATAAAACACTTTGCACTTACATAGACTAAAATCATATAGT
Source organism: Cryptotis parvus (assembly GCA_021461705.1). NCBI lineage: Eukaryota > Metazoa > Chordata > Mammalia > Eulipotyphla > Soricidae > Cryptotis > Cryptotis parvus. Next base: position 55,019 of record JAJIBD010002640.1, read on the forward strand.
ATAAAAACACTTTGCATTTACATAGGTTAAAATCATATAGCAATCAATCACCACAAATTGACTATTATTGATTTATTTTCTGGTAATTCTATTTGCCATTCCTTTAAGTTTTTTGGAGTAAGTAAGATGAAATAAATTTGTTATATGCCTGCCAAGGCGGCAGGTATTGGGGTGAGATAGAATCTGGAGATGTTGGTGGAGCAAAGAAGACAGTCGTGGTGGGATTGGTGTTGGAATATTGTGTGCCTAAAGGAACTCAATCATAAACAACTTTGTCAGAGTGTTTTAATAAAAAAAAACCTAAAGCACTGGTATAAGACACTTGTACAGTTCACATCGGATAGTAAAATGTCTTTCAGTGGGGAGGGACTGTCAGAGGGACATTGCTGAAATTTGTAAGCTCGGACAAGAGAATGATCAGTCCTAAACAGTGCGGAAGGGAGGAAACGTACAAACACAAAGACCACAGACAAAGGCACAGTGAATATAGTGACATGGGTCGCACAGGACGTAGACTGAATCCCAGAGTGCTTGGGACAACACCCCAGTGTGTCCTAAGTCAGGATGAAACTCGGCTGCCGACTGGTGTGTGTGAAATACTGAATTGTATGGAGTCAAATGACTCATGACATGCTTTTCTGTGAGTTTAAAAGAAAACACAAACCACGAACTGCTGTCAATTAAGTTTTGGCCAGCCTTCAATAATATATACCCAAGTTCAAAGGTGTCAAAATGAAAAATTAATTAAAAATGAAAAGTCTTGGGAATAAATGAAACCTGGAAGACTATTTTAATCACCCAATTTAATTTTTTGTCAGCATGTCCCAATTCATTCAACCGAGCCGGTTAAAAAAAAGACAAAAATAACAATAACAACAGTAGCAAAAAACCTTACCCTCAGTGCTTGGAATTGTGAAGGGAAATAATTAAATATCAAATCTCCTGCCAGCTCAGTGACTCCTAGGCATTAAACCAGAGTGTGATGCTTATCACAGACAAGCTGCTAAGGAAATTGCTGAGAAAGAAATCCTATGCCTTTCTGGAGCCAGGCAGAGGCGATGCATTGCATACATGCTGAGCATCTTTAGCAAAAGGAAAAATACAACTTGTCCTATCATATGAGAAGCAAGACTTTACATCATGGAGCCAAGTGGTTGGTCTCTACTCCCGCAGAGACAGGCACCCGCTACTTGATGTTCACATTGACGGAGGAGGCCGGGAGGTCTCCGGGGAAGGTGTACTTGGGATGTCTAACTTGCAGGTGGCTTAATTAAATACATCCCAAAGAGGCAGGAATCATGTGCTGTGGAGATCCCCTCCGCTACCGGAAAGTAGAAGGTTTCTACTTGGTATGATGAAACAGGTTATTTCGACGCCTGGAAACATTTTGAGTATAACCTACCCCATCATACCAAACAGAAATTTTCTACTTTCCAGTACTGGCAGAAACCTATATCAAGTTTTCAAAAGAAACTATTAAATTGAGAAGAAGTGAGGGGAAGTTATCCTTTATTTATTTATTTTTCCTGTTGGCTAGAAAAAAAACATTTTTAATTTAAATGAATTGGGTGAGATTTTTTATTTACTTTTAGATTTTTATTTACTTGTAGGGTTTGAAATTTTACTGATTTTTATTTACCTTTATTTAGAATTTTATTCACTTTTATTAGCTGTTTTAGGACAGCCTTAATGAAGTTCTCCTAACTAGGTGTCTGAAATCAATAGCCTTATTAACTGGACGGTTCAGTGGCCTGCCTTGCCAGTTCAAGGCCCGACGTTTGATTCCAGGTGTCAGTCAACATATTCCAGGTGTGGTCCCCGTACTGCCTGGGTCCCCAGTACTGCCAACAGTGTGTGCAAGCACCAAAGCTAAAGTGGGCGCCCCTGGCGAGCACCGCACGCAATTGTGTGAGTTTCCTCTGAATTTCAGTCCCGTGGTCAGCACCGCAATCAAGTGTGTGTGACTCTCCCCACGTCCCTCTCAGCGCACGTCCCCCCATCAGAGCAACAACAACAGCAACAGGAAAAAAGAAAAAGGGGAGCATGGGAAGTAAAGATAATTAAGTCAGTGAAATGTTTTTTATAATTTTTTAAAGTATTTTGTTCCAAAATGTTATGTGCCTGCTAAGGGGACGGACTGGGCAGGGGAGCAAACGTGGGACACAGTGGAGAGAAGCGGGCACTGCTGCAGTGACTGGTGTTGGAACACGTTTGCCTGAAACAGCTCCATTATGAACAACTGTGAATCCTGGTGCCTAAAAATGGAAATAAAAAGGAAAAAATAAAAGGCTCTGGATGTCACAGACCCAGATCATGGTATTATTGGTGGGATTTTACCCCTCCGAGGTTTCCAGAGCAGAAACCTTCCTCACTTCTACCAGCTCAGGGTTACCCAGGCATTCTTGGGCTCACGGCGACATTCCTGCAGTCACCTCCTCTGAGTTTTCACAGTGCTCTTCCCTCCTTGGTCCTGGTCTCGCTTCCTTCTATAAGGATGCTGCCATTTTGGAAGAAGGACTCCAACCAGGAGCACGCCGCCCCTGGTTCCATCTGCAAAGACTGCAGTCCTACATAAGTTTGCTTTCACCGGTTGTGGGCAGGAGGGACTTCGACAGATTCCCGCCCCCCAAAGTCACAACTCAGTCTGGAGCTAGTAGTGAGAAGTGTCTGTTTCGGGTAGGCTGAGATGCTTGGAATGGTTTTAGTCCTTCTTGAGACACTCAGGGGGCCTGTTGTCCCTTCAGATTCGGTGAAATCTACCTGGCCATAGGCAGGACACAGGGCTTTTCCCTACGTCTAGGGTCCGGAAAGCCGCATGGCTCTGCTCCAGCTTCCTCACCCCTGCAGTTAGCCAGGACCCTGAAAAAGTTTCTGTTCCACCTTGTCTAGGGATCCTTGGTTCCAGGTAGCCCCGACCTCTCAGTCCTCACATTCCTTTCCATCCTTTCTGTCGTGTTTCTTTCTGGCCCAGGAAAGAAACCTCCCTTCGGCGTTCTCTATGACCCATGGACACCCAGTTTTTAGGGTGACTGCCAGTACTACCACAGAGCATATTACCTTGCTTTGATGTCGGAATATGGTCATCCTGATATAGATGCCAGACTGGAGCTGGGGAGATAACACAGGGCCTGCGCCGACCCTCCCCACCCCCCCCCGCAGCTTCCATCCTAGCACCAAATGGTCACTTGAACACCCCTGGGTGTAGCCCTGAAGACCATCAGTGGCTCTTAGTGTTACTTGGAACCATGGCCTGATTGGCTGAGCACTTTTTGGGATTGGCAGACGGGACCCCAGAGCCCTGCTTGGAAGCCACCCAGCCCCCACCACGAAGACACCAAACTTTACCAAAATTGCAAGAATTGAGGTGTCGGTAGGGAAATTGGTTTGTTGGTAGGAAAGAAGAAACAACAACCACACGAGTCACCTGTCCTTCTCTCCCTGACTCCCTGAGAGTGAAACGATCTTCAGGTGGCATTTGAGGCCTTGTGGGGAGGCCTCACAGGAAGAGGCTCAAGCTGTTTCCCTTCCCGCTTCCTTCATTCCTGATCACCACGAGCCTCATCATGGCTTTGTTTCTGCTGCACGACGAGCAAACCTGTTTGCGTCATGGCCAACCATCTCTCGCACAGAGCACCCAACTCTCCTTTGCCCAGAGCCTTTTCTGTTTCTTACCTAATTATATCATGAAACCCTCTCCAGACTTTGTGTGAGCTCAAAAGTGGCCCTAATTGCGAATGATGGGCATAAGGGCACTCTAAGGACACACTTCTAAGCTAGGAAAAAGCGAGTTGGAAGCGTTTGGGGGGAATGAAGACGGACAGGATAATAACAGTGCCGTCGCCGCCAAGTCCTTCAGAGCTCTCAGAAGTCTCCTTCAGAAGCTCCTGCAAAGTTTCTCCCGACTACTCTATCTTTCTCTAATCAAGGCTGTCCTTCAAGTAGCATTGTACAAGAGAAGCAAATTCCAGCTTCCCCTCTTTGTGTGATCGGGAAAGAACTTCGGGACCTTTCACAGTGAGAACATGACAGCTGGGAGCAGGGATGTTCCTTGCTGACGCCCATGTGGTTTACAGGAAGGGGACCAGAGTTAGCTGCTCCCAACATGCCAGAACATGTCACTTTGACCTAAGGAGGAGTTTTGAGTAGAAGGCCTTTGAACCATTAGGGAGTCCAACTAAAAAGATCTATTTCATTGTAACAATAGCCACTCACTCTTCTTGAGTATTTGTTGGAAGTATCCCACAAGCTGACTCTGCAATAGGATTAGGGGTACACTAGCTTATGTGGAATATGTAGAGGGGCTCCAGAAACAGAAAGAGGAATGGGCGATGTAAAGTGGCATGTGCAAAGGGATCCAAGAGAGAGGAAAAAGGAATGCGATATATGTGGTGTGGCCAGTCAACGAGCCTTGACCGAGCCAGCCTCCTCAGGGGGCACCAGGGTCTTAATACTCCCAGGACACATTATGGCCGTCTTTAAAGCCTGTGTCCCAAATCCATTCCTTTTGAAGGACAAGGAACCCAGGCTGCTTGAACCCTAAATCTGTCAGTCCAGGAAACAGGCTTTTCCTAACAGTTCAGGTCCACCTATGGGTGGCAAGGAAGATTCCAGGAGCCAGAGAAAGCCGGAGCAGGATGAGTGGGAAGGACGTAGAGAAGGACCATAGCGAGTGACATAGAGTGTCAAGGGGACCCAGAAGGTAAAGCCCAGGAGTGACGGGCGGTTTCCTCTCCTCCTCTTTGGGAATGTTCCTTCCTAGAAGCTGCTCTGCAGAGACAACCTTGGGCACACGACATATTGTTGTGACCACTGTGCTACAGACAGGAGCCTATTGGAAGCTCCTGTAAATCTGAGATTTGCTGGGCTGGAGGCTGGAAAGGTGCCAGGTTGTACCAGATTTTGTGCTTGGAAATTGGCCCCTCCCCGAGGAGCTTCCAGCTCTTTCCTTTTCCTGGCCCCCTCCCCAGCCTCTGATGAGAGCTGGTTTCAGGTGGCACCTGGGAACCTGGGAGATACCTGGTGTGCCCATGCTGTGAGATAATCAGACAAACACATATCAGCTTCTCGGGGTATAAGTGCCATGTGTGGGACCCCAGAGGCACTTTTTATTTTTTTCTGAGATGGTGCTTGTGAGCTTGTGGGGAGGGTAAGGGGTGAGTCTGGAGGCTTCTATAGTTGTGGAGAACGGAGAGACATTTTGAACTCTCACACCAGCATGTCCCGCCTCAGGTGTTCTCCCTAGCGGGTGCGGCTGACCAGGTGGACACCTGGGGTCGTGGTAGAGCCCCAGGCCTTGGAACAGGTGGAACTACAAGCCCTAGAAGTCCGAGCGGAAGTGGAAGTAAACAGACATTTTGAACTCTCACACCGGCCTGTCTCCGCCTCAGGTAATCTGGGTCGGGAACACAAGTGGGCCGGGGTGCCCGACTGTGCAATCTGGACTCCAAAGGGAAAGGTAAGCCTGATGCCAGACCATAGCCCCCCTGCGTCCCTGCTCACCCAGAGCCCATGCCTGGCAGAAAGGGGCGTCAGTCTAAGAAGATCTGGCCTTGAATCCGAGCTTGCTACCTACAGGTGGATTAGGTGGGAACCCCGCAACTCCATGAACAGCTTAAACCTGCAAGGATTTGGAAAGCGGATTCTTTACCAATGTAATGAGCTCAGGAGGAGGACAAAAAAGCAGCCAAGCCATAGCACAGCAGGGAGGGCGTTTGCCTTGCTGTGGCCCACCCAGGTTCGATCTCCAGCATGTCATATGATCCTGAACATCGCCAGGAGTAATTCCTGAGCGCAGAGCTAGGAGTAACCCCTGAGCATTGCCCGGTGTGACCACTTGATCACTTGAATCCGTTATTCATCGATTTGCTCGAGCGGGCGCCAGTAACATTTCCATTGGACCCTATCACGTGCCAATGTAGCCCAATAGCATCTGGTTGATTCAGGAATATGAAGAGCCTCAAACCATTCCTTCAGGGTCTTTTTTTTTAATTATATATTATACCACCGTGAAACATACAATTACAAAGGTGTTCATAATTGGTTCTTGGTAATACAGTATACCAGCACCCATCCCTCCACCAGTGCCCCATTTCCACCACCAGTGTACCCCACCCCCTCCCGCCCAGCCCCATGCTGCCTTAATAGCAGGTACCCCAGTTTCCTCTCTTTCTCTCTCTGTCTCTCTCTCTGTCTCTGCATCTATCTCCCTCTTCTTTTACACATTGTGGCTAGCCCTGCAGATATTTAGAGTTTATCACTTAAGTCTCTTTGTGTATATTCAATGGTGAGTTTCAATCTGCCATTACCATTACCCACATTTAGTAAAACACTGGTATCTATTTATGTCCTATTAATGAATGCAGTCATTCTATATCTGTCCTTTTCCTTCTGACTAATTTCACTCAGCATGATAGTCTCCATGTCCATCCATTTGCAGGTAAATTTCATAATTTCATCATCTCTGACAGCTGCATAGTATTCCATAGTGTAGATGAACCACAGTTTCTTTAGCCAGTCCTCTGTTCATGGGCATTTAGGTTGTTTCCAGATTCTAGCTATAGTGAATAGCGCAGAGATGAATAAAGAAGTACAGATAGTGTTTCTGCTATGCGTTTTCCGGTCTCTTGGGTATATTCCCAGGAGTGCCATTGCTGGATCAAATGGGAGCTCAATATCTAGTTTTCGGAGGAATGCCCATATTGTTTTCCAAAAGGGCTGGACCAGTCGGCACTCCCACCAACAGTGGATCAGAGTCCTTTTTCCCCCACATCCACGCCAGCACCGGTTGTTCTTGCTGTTTTGGATGTGTGCCAGTCTCTGTGGTGTGAGATGGTACCTCATTGTTGTTTTGATTTGCATCTCCCTGATGATTAAAGATGAAGAACACTTTTTCATATGCCTTTTGGCCATTCGAACTTCTTCTTTTTGGAAGCTTCTGTTCATTTCTTCTGCCCATTTTTTGATGGGGTTGGCTGGTTTTTTCTTGTGGAGTACTACCAGTGCCTGATATATCCTGGATATTAACCCCTTGTCAGATGGGTATTGGGTGAATATCCTTTCCCACTCTGTGGATTGTCTTTGTATCTTGGTCACCGTTTCTTTTGAGGTGCAGAAGCTTTTTAGTTTTATATAATCCCATTTGTTTATCTTTGCTTCCATTTGCTTGGTCAGTGGTGTGTCGTCTTTAAAGATACTTTTCGTTTCGATGTCATGGAGCGTTTCTCCTATGTTTTCTTCGATGTACCTTATAGATTCATGTCTGATGTTGAGATCTAGAATCCATTTTGATCTGACTTCTGTGCGTTAGAAGGAGGTCTAAGTTCATTTTTTACATGTAGCTGCCCAGTTTTCCCAGCACCATTTGTTGAAGAGGCTTTCTTTGCTCCACTTAATATTTTTTGCTCCTTTATTGAAGATTAAGTGGTTGTATATTTGAGAATGTGTTTCAGGATACTCAGTTCTATTCCATAGGTCTACAGGTCTGTCTCTATACCAATACCACACTGTCTTAATTATCCTTCAGGGTCTTGATAAGGAAGTCTGACCATCTTGTAGGTGGGCGGCCACGTGATCTTTTGACATCCCGTGGGATCCAGTCAGTAACGGCTCTAGTCCAGCGGTTGTCTCCAAATCGCATTACATGTCCAGCCCATCTGATTTTCGATGCCTTGGCAAATGAGACAGCGTCCCTGATTCTGGAATAGCGATGGAGGTCAGAACTCCGGATTCCTTCTCTCACTTGAGTGAGGCGTGATATTCCAAGCATAGCTCTTTTGATTCCTCTCTGGGAGACCCGAATAGCATTCTCATCCTACTTTTGTAGGGCCCAGGTCTCCGAGGCGTATGTTAATGCAGGGAGAATGGTGGAGTCAAAGAGATGTGCCCGGAGCCGGAGGTTCTTTGTCCTTTTTAGCTATTTCTTCGATGCCTTTGAAGGCATTCCATGCCGCTCTCTTCCTCCTGCGCAGCTCAGGTTTTAGGTCGTTCATCATGTTGATTTCTCGACCTAGGTACACATAACTGCTGCATTCAGAGATGTTTGTTCCATTGAGAGTGAATGGGGCCTCTGGAACTAGTTCATTTTTTCATTTTTTTTTGGTGTGACCAAAAAAAAAAAAAAAGAGAGAGATGAGGGCAAACTAGGACTGGAGTGGTCCTAGAGTGGACACAGGTGTCCTTAGGAGCAAAGGAAGGTGGTCACAGAAGCGAGGGGAGTCCAGGAGCAGATGAGGCAGACCGGAAACTGCTGCCACAAAGTTGGGGGCACCAACAGAGGTGGCGCTGCTGCACTCACCAGAGTGGGGGGGCGTGAGAGTTCGTGGCTCCACTCGCATCTGCCTCTCGGACTCTCAACTTCCAGACCCAGGAGAGAATAAATGTCTCCTGCTTCTGACACCCAATTTAACCAATTTCTGGTCTTTTATTTTTTTTTAGCCAGTAATTTAGAATAAAAGTAATGAATCCACTTGCTACACATGTGATTAAAATTGTTCTTTCTGAAGCTCCATTCAGGCTTTTCCTAGGAAATGGGGATCAAAGCAGACCCATGTGCTTGTGGCTTCTGAGGCCCCCACGACCACCCCCAACTCAGTAACCGTGCACTTGCTTCTAGGTCAACGAGGGGTGAAGACTCGGCCCTGTAGGTGTTTTTTTTGTTGTTGTTGTTTGTTTTATTTATTTATTCATTTATTTATTTCGTCTCTGCACTGACATGCTTTCACGGGATTTTTGTATTCTTTATTTTTTTGACCAGACAGAAAATGATAGAGGGGCACCAGTTGCTTGTGGGGGCCAGGCTGGCTGTCGCTGGTGACGAGAATTGCTGCCCACGGGGTACTGCTGTCTGACGTCAGGGCCGGCCCGGGCACTCATTAACGCTCCTGTGTTTACGGGAAGACAGAGAGAAGTGTCAAGACGCCGTGGCCGCTTTCACAGGGTCAAGGCCAATTATGACACCTTTAATGTGAGCCTGGCAGGTCCCGCTGCTCAGCCCACCGCGACTGTGACGTGGTGCCCACCAGCCAGGTGTTTCAGGGAGGCCGTCTGGCTCCTCTGTTCTCTCAGCCCCTCCATACTTTCCCCCCATTTGTATTTTGTTGGGGGGTGTTGGTGGATAGGGGGCGATGGAAGGGGGAGAAGCAGAGAAAAGGCAGGAAAATTCTGACTAGTTAATTGAAGCATTGATAAAGAAGCCACGATTCCAATCTGCAGGCAGTGCCCGCAATCTCTGCATTCCCACCTTTGGTGTTTGGAGCTGTTAAAACATCTTTTCTAAGCAGGTCCTAGGAGGCTTTCCAGATTTAGAGTTATGTGAAATAAAAGCCTTGGGTGGAGTGTGTGGTGTGTGTTTGTGTGTGAGTGCGTGTGTGTGCGTGTGTTTGGGGAGAGGGAGACTGTCAGCCCTCATGCCCACCCTCTCTGCACCACAGAGGCTAAGGTGGAAAAAATGCAAGTGGAAGAGCAGAGCAGAAAGAGTGAATGATATTGGTTTCCGCCAGGCTCAAACATTCAGCCAACCTCAGCCAGGACCGGGCCGCAGTTTGGGGATTGATCACCCAGAGTGTAGGCGAATGCTGGCTGCAAACCGAGACCTCGCACTGCTGCCAGCCTCTTAGCCAGGAGTTTAATTAACAAGAAGGGTTGAAAGGACTGAACCCCACACTGAAATCAATAGCTGTGCTCCCTGGCTCCGGGCGCCTGCCCTAGCACAGAGATGCCTGCTGCAACAGAGAGGGCAAAGGAGCCTGGGCGTGGGCAAGAGGCGACCGGCAGGGTTCATTTCTAGGGAAGGGTTTCTGGCTCGGAAAGCAATGGGTTCCGCTGAAATAAACGGGTGTGGGGGTGGAAGGCAGTAGCTGACATATTTCTCCCAAATACCCCCTGTTTGAAGGAAACAGGATGGAAATTCAGTGAGAATTAAAGTATCTTTTTCAGAACCAGTTATTCATCATTACTACCTGCCTGCAAGCCTCCACACAGTTGATCGGTTCCTTTCAGTAATACTTTGTTCAGGTTAATCAAGAAGTCTCTCCCTAACCACAGAGACGAGGAAACTGAAGCCCAGAGATGCTAGTCAAGGTGGCTAAGGTGATGCCTTGTGGAAGAGCTAAAGGTGGAGACCAAGTTGAGCCCCTATACCTGTTTCCTGACCCTCTTCTCATAGCCTTGCTGCTACCAAGGCTCCCTAGCAAGTACCTCAAAAGCCAATCAAGGGCCAGAGTGATAGTACAGCTGGGAGGGCACTAGCCTTGCTTATAGCCAACTGGATTCGATCCCCAGCATCCCATATGGTCCTTCTGAGCACCACCAGTGTGCTCCTGAGTAATTCCTGAGTGCAGAGCTAGGAGTAACCCCTGAGCGTCGCCGGGTGTGACCCAAAAAGCTAAAAACACTAACCAACCAACCAACAAAAATGCCAATTCAATAACACAACCACGCTCTCTCTTCTCCTCATTCCTGCAGGTAAAGATTCAGAAAAATCACAAGGGGACTCATGTGTGTTCCTCATTCACAGGGTCTCAGTTGGCAGAACCCAAGAACAGGAGGTGGCTGAGAGAACCCTATGAGTGCCTCATGTCTGGGGTCTGTGCGCTGCTCCTCTTGGGCGTTCTGGGTATTTCTCTGCCGGGCTGCAGTTTGCTCTGTATCTGCCTACCCTGAATGCTTTCCTTACTCCCACCTCAGGCTTCAGTGAGGATGGCTGGAGAGGCTCCTTTTTCTCACTTGCCCTCTCTGAGGCTCCTTCTTGCTCGTGGTCTCCTAGTCAGCCTTTTCACCTGGTCTCTGCCTCCTCCATAGCAGATGGAAAGAGGCAGGAACGGGAGGCTGCCAGTTTTTTAAGCATTAAGTTCAGAAAGTGGAACCGTGTGACTGCTACGGCAGCATATTGGCAACATGACTCATAGAACCTGTCTGGACTCACTATGGCCTCATTAATGCTTCGGGAACACCATCTGGACCCCTTAGCAGAGGCTGCGCCTCGGAGGCACTCTTTCCCGTCAATTACCTGGTTTTGAACCATAATGATAATGCCTCAATTTTGTTTAGCTTTTGAGGTTTACAAAGAACCTCTAACTCAATCTCTGATTTGCACGTCGCAATAAGACTTTGAGGCAAGCAATGTGCTGTGCTCTCCTCATTTTAAGAAAACTAGATTTGCAAAAATCAAAGAGACTCACTCACCCAAGGGATATGGAGGGTAAATCACAGATCAGGTCCTGATGGCTCCCTCCACCCCCCACACACAGCAGTAGAGGTCTCCTTCCATAACCCCACACTGCTGATGTGATTTGCTATAATTTCTGCAATTAAAATAAAAACCTTTCCAGAGGGCTCTGAAAATAATAACCTTGTCACTAAATTATAGACCTGGAAATGATCACTCATTTTATTGATTTTATTAATGAAGAAAGATGTATGTTTTACCTTGACTGAAGTCAAACATTAGTTTTTTTTTATTGAGGTGAAATCCACATAATGTGAAAACAACCATTTTAACAGCGACGGCAGCCTATATTTCAGTGTCACGTTGTAGCACCACGTTTCTATCTTCCAAGATAGTTCTTGTCGCCCTTGAAGGTTTTACAATAAACATTTACAAGATCATTTTCTCTTGACTTAGAATCAAAATGCTTTTGAGGTAATTATTGATGCTGAGTTTTGTTGAAATTTTGAAGGACACTGTATTTGGACGCAGATTGACCTGAGTTTAAATGACAGCTTTTCAGTGTTCTTAGCCTTGTGGATTTCAAAACGGATGGACCAAACCTGCTTCCTCCTTCCATGTAGAGGAAAAGAGCAAAGTATGTGTTCAGAGGGTACGTAGAACGGACTTTTGGCACCTCCTTTCAGAATATGCTTCTTATTGGTATATAAAGGATGGTAGGATTTGTATAAAGTATTGATGAGGGGCCAGGGCTATACCACAGTGGGTAAGGGGACTTACCTTGCATGGAACCAACCTAGGTTCAGTCCCCAGAAGCCCATATGGTTCCTTGCGCCCCACTAGGTGTGATCCTGAGCTTAGAACCAGGAATAAGTCCTGAGAATCATTGGGCCAGATATGGCCACAAAATTAACAAAAATATGTCAAGTATTCATGAAAAACTCTAGGATCTCAGAACCAACACAATCCTTTGGATTTGGATTCCTCAATAAAAAGAGTCCTGGCACTGGAGAGACAGTGCAGGCTGTCAAAAACTGGCCTTGTGACTGTGTTGACTGGAACCCTGGTTCACATCCCCACGCAGCACCACATAGGGTCTCCTTAGGAATGCATCGGTAACTCCTAAGCACAGAGCCAGGAATATCCCCTGAGCACTGGCTTTGTATGGTCCAAATCTGCCCACACCACAACAAAAAGAGTATATGTCTAAACCGAGTGTGTCTAAGCCCTCATATTGAAGGTAATAAAATACCTCATGGGTCCAGCCTCCTGCCTCCTCTAAATATCCCCCTGCCACTTTCCTTCTTTGATTCCCACACACACACACACACACACTCAAAGCACTCACAGTTCCATGCCAGTCATCACATGCAAACCATCTACATGTGCATATACACAACACACACATGCAAACATGCCACAACATTTTATATACGCCATATACCAAAAAAGACATAGAATGCCTAATACACACCCACTAGTCTCATTTTTCCTCGTGAAAACAGAACAATATAATTTCTTAACTTTACTGAACTACCTGTGCCTGCAACACAGTGTACACATGTGAAGTATACAATTTGCTCAGTTCTTTTTGTTTATTTGTTTTTGTGTCACCCCCAATGGTGCTCAGAGCTTACTCTTGGCTATGTACTCAGGGATCACTCCTGGCGGAGTTCAGGGAGACCATATGGGGTGCTAGGGATCAAACCTAGGCTGGCCACATGCAAGGTCAATACCCTACCCATTGTACTGTCACTCCGACCCACAGTTTGCTCAGTTCTGATCCACTTATATCCATGAACTCTCACCCATAGACAGGATGCCATTGTATCATCATCCCCCAGTTTTTCCATTGCCCCTTTGTAATTGCCTGCCCCTAGGACATTTGAGATGTCCTCTAAGTTGACATTTTGGTTGTCCAGCTTGTGTTAGACACATGGTTCTAGTGGGCAGGGCCATGCGTGTTTTCGTGTTATTGAATTGCCAGTAACTGGTAGAATACAGGGAAATAGGAGAGGCTCAGCAAATATTTGTTAGATGAATGAAAAGCCTTTTTTGTCCCTTTCCTCCTGGTACGGTGGTACTTAAATCAAGGCCCAGACTAGAGAGAGTTCGGGGCCCTGAGTGGCTGGGAGCACTTCAGAAAGGGAGAAAATGGCTTTAAGGCTCTGATGATGAAAAGGTTTGTTAAGGAAGGCAGAGCTAATGGCTTGCGCAGGGACAGGAAGCACTCTGAGAAAGATGAGAAAGGCACAGAGGCTCGCAGTCAAAGTGGGGGCTAGTTGGACTGATGAGGGACAAGAATTAGGGCCCCCCAGAACTACGGGAAACAGCCCACTTTGTGAATTAGAGAAGCAAAAGTGGAAACAAACAACAGACTGGGACTGTGATTGCGAATGGGGCCGTGTCAAGAAGGGCAGGGGCATTTAAGGTTAGACAAAATGCCTGTCCCAGCAGGCGGATTTATTGATTGATTGACTGATTGATTGCAGCCATGGTAGTGTGGCTCCACCACTGCTAGCTCTCCGTGTGTGGGTGCGCCAAGTGACTGCACCTTTACCAAAGTGTCTGCTACCTTCCACCACTTCTGTAGCCAAAGCCCGAAGTTCGTTACCTTGTATATAGAGCTCTATACCCTTGATTTTTTATAAATCATATGTATGTGATATGTCGCTATATATGTGATGTCATTTATTATTTGTCCAATCTTTCACTTATTTTGCTAACTCCATTTTGTAGCAAAAGTCAAGATTCTTTTTCTTATAGCCGAGTCAGATTCCATTGCATTTCATATATATAGGATGTGTGTATAAATATATATGATGAGTATGTAAATATATATGTGCTACTATGTCTTTATCCACTCATCTGTTGTTGGATGTTTGGGTTGTTTCAACTCTTGGCTCTATTATGGTAAAAATAGGTGTGCCTATACCTTTTCAAGTTAAAGCTTTTGTGTTCTTGGGAGAGATGACAAGGAGTGGAATCACTCGGTCATACAGGAATTGTATCTTGAATTTGTTGCTAAGTCTCTGTGCTACTGATTTCCATAGAGGTGAACCAGATGGCATTCTCTCCAGCAGAGAATGAACATTGATTTGTTTCTGGTCTTTTAGATACATGCCATTCGCAAAGATATAAAATAAAAAAGCTTGTCATTTTTTATTTCTTTAGTAATAGTGTGGAAGTGCACTTTTCCCAATTGGAACATCATCTTTGAGAAAATATCTTCTCATTTCTTCCCATTTTTTATGTTTTTATTTTGGGGGTGGCATACTTGGTGATTCTCAGGGGCTTACTCCTGGCTCTGTGCTCAGGAATAACTCTTGGTGGTGTTTGGGAGAACACATGGGATGCTGGGGATGGAACCAGAGACAGCTGAGTGAAAGGCAAGCACTTTACCCACTGCACTATTAATCCAGGACCTGATGGGGTTATTTATGCTTTCGTTGTTGATATTTTGCATGACTTATCTTGTATATTGATTAGTCTTTAATCAGATGTATGATGTGCAAAAAAGAGAAAAAAAATCAAATTCAATAGGTTTCTTTTAATTATGTAGGTGTTTATTTTTTGTTTTGGGACCACACACAGCTGTGCTCAGGTCTTATTCCTGACTTTTCTAGTCACCAATTTCTGGTAGTCTCAGGAGACCATATGCAGTTTCGGCATCAAGTCTGGGTCAGTCATACGCAAGACAAGCACCTTATCAGCTCTGTGATCTTTCCAGGTCTATGTCTTTTTTTAGTTTAACCCATTTCTTTCTCTATGCAAAATCGTGTTAGTTTGATGGAATCCTTGTTGCTTATTTTTGTTTGTTCATGTTATCTTTACCAATGGGATCATTGCGGACCCTTCTAGGTTCATATTCTGGAGATTTATGCTTTACTTATGCCTATATTTTCCTATAGGTATTCTATGGATTCTGTTCTAACTTCCAGGTTTTTAACTCATTTTGAATTAACTCTTGCATGTGATATGAGATACAGGTCCAATAAAATATTTTCTGCATGTGTCTATCCAGTTTTCCAACGAGATTTGTTGAAGAGGTTTTCCTTGCTCCCCTCAAGTTCCTAGCTCCTCTGTCCTAGATGAACTGTCCAATGACAGATGCTTTACTCCAGGCCTCTCAATTCTATTCTGCTGATCAGTCTACGTTTATCCTAGTAACTCAGAGTTGTGGTTCTCAGAGAATGTAATACCCCTGATTGGGGGGTACGGGAAGAGGTTTGGGGTCACACCCAGCAGTGCTCAGATGCTCTGGGCTTCTGGCTGTTTGCTCATGGATAGCTGCACCCTGTGCTCAGAGAACACATGCAGTGCCAGAGACTGAACGTGGGTCAACGACATGCAAAGCATATTAACCCCTATCCTGGCTCTCTGATCTTTCCCATCATTTTATTTCCCTCACAATTGCTTTGATTTTTCAAGAAGTTTCTTTGTTCTATAAAATTTTGGTCGCATTTGTTCAAAGTTCTCAAATAAAACCATTGGAGTTTTTATGGTAATTGCACCAAACCACATATAATATTTTGGGTGGTATGATCATGGAATCAATCAGTGAAACGTGAAACATTTTTTTTCATTTCCTGGAATCCTCAAATTTACCTTAAGAGTAAGTTAGAGATGTTAACATATGTCTTTCACATCCTTTATTAAGTGGACTCCTAAGCACTTCATATTTTGTGACACTTCATTTTTTTAAAACTTCTCCTCTACTTCACTGTGTGCACATAGAAACACAAAATATTTTATGTATTTTGTCACCTGATACTTACCGTATTGGTTCTTTTAGAAGTTTGTTTAGTGTCTTTCGAATTTTCCCGTGCATGTTATCATATCATCTGTAAATAGTTCTCATTTAACTTCTTTTTCTGATTTGGTGTCCAGTAGCTGATGTGAAGTCTAACTGCATGGAACTGGACTCGAGATTGTAGTTATGTGCACCTGATAATAGCTTTGCACTTAATAACAGCTAATAACCTAATAACCTTTAACACTTCATAACCTAATAACAGATGATCAGCCCCATTGATCTTCATATTTTGTTGGGACATTTTCACTATTAATTTGGGGTTGGCTGCTCCAAGACATGGCCTCTTGGGTAAAGTTAACCTCTGGATGCCAGCTCTGGCTGGGCCAACCACACACCCTCTGGGTTGGCTCCTACCAGCTCCCAGTCTCTTCCCCATCTGCAGTTATAGTAAAAGGCTCTTAGTGTTCCCCATTATAGGATGGGATGTTAGATTTCATGTCTCCATGTGGGAAAGCCTCTCTAGTCTTGAGTTTCATCACAACTGAAGACCTGTTGAGTAGGTTTGACTTTCCTGCCAAAGCACTTGCACGCTGGGTCAGTTCCTAGTCCCTTTCCCTTCAGCAAGTATAGGCACAAAGCTGAAGCTCTGTAGAATCTTTGAACTACAAGTGACCCGGCTTTAGGTTGGAGATTATTCCTATTATTGGGGTGGGAGTTAGTACAGTAGACAGGGCACTGGCCTTGAGCAGTTAACCCAGAGGTGAACCCTCGTATCTCATATGATCCCCTGAGTGCCCTCAGGAGTCATCCCTGAGTGCAGGGTCAGGAGTAAGTTCTGAGCACAAATACAGCCTTAACAAAGCCAGAGAGAGAGGGGTGGTAAGGAAGGAGGGAGAGGGGGTGGGGAGAGAGAGAGAGAGAGAGAGAGAGAGAGAGAGAGAGAGAGAGAGAGAAACTATTGCCCATGCCTGGGACGCTTTCCTTGGCTTTGTGTGAACTGCAACTGTAAATCTGTTGGGTGGAGCTGGTCTTTGGATAGCTCAGTGCCCAGCACTGGCCAACCCAGACTATCTTAAAGGTGGATTTTAGGTGTTGGAGCAATAGTACAACTAGTAGGACACTCGTTAGGCATACGGCCAGCCTGAGTTCAATTCCCATCATCTTCTATGGTCCCCAAACAATGCCAGGAATTAATTCCTGAATGCAGAGCCAGGAGTAACCCCTAAGCATTACCAGGTGTGGCCCAAATCCAAAAAAAAAAAAAACAAAACAAAAACAGAAAGTGAATTTTAGAGGAAGGAACACATCTCTCTACTATTCATGATAAATTCATGGGAGATCCAGAAAAACTGGAGTTCCTTATACTTTACCTGGCTTTATTTACTCCTATTGCAATATTTCACCTGAGAAATTCACCATAGATTTTGCCAGGAATACCTTGGATCCATGATGCAGCTAATTTTTTAGTGAATTTTTTTTGTCACTAGAAAAAAGTTACATTTAGAAACTGTTTACAGTTGCCGATTTTTGATGGCCCCCTATATTCAGTATGTGATTCCGTGTTGGGTTGTGACTCACATTTAAGAAGCTAGGTGCTAAGTGTAATTAGTCAGAAAGCGAAAGCACTGTACAATCTTACTTGTACGTGCAATGAAAACAAATACCTAACTCATAAAGAGGAAACTGGTTGCTTCTCAGGGCGAGGGCTGATGGAGGTGGGAAGGGTGTTGAGGTTAAAGGTTGAGAAGTCCAAGTTATAAAATGAGACTTCTCAACTTAAAAACAAGTCCTGTGGAATGGCAGTCACACACTACAGTTCGTCATACTTTGTTTCATATTTAAAAGTTGCGAAGAGAAATTAAAAACTTTAGTGAAAGGCCTTGGCAGCACAGTGGCAGTTGTTGAGGAACAAATCAGTGAATGCCATAACATTTCATGAAAACTCTAGAAAATAACAGAAGGTGGAAAAAAGTCTGAAAATAAATGAACAGAAAACTATGAGATGAGTTCAAGAGGAACAATATGAAAACTATAGGAGTCCCCAAGGACCAAGAACATAAAAAAAAATGAACTATGGGTCAAAGAGATCAAACCTAAGAACTTTCCAGAGGTGAAGGCTATATTCACTCAGATTCAAGAGATTCAAAAGTGTCCAAAACAAATCAAAATGCAAAAACATAAACCACATTGTCATCAGAATGACAAAAGCCAAAGACAGAAACAGAGCGAGATCAAAGAAGGAATTCACATTCAGAGCAGATCTGTTTTCAAAGAAATATTCAACCTTCAGACAGAGAGAGAGACAGAGAGAGAAAAGAGAGGAAACTGGGGTACCTGCTATTAAGGCAGCATGGGGGTGGGCAGGAGGGGGTGGGGTACATTGGTGGTGGAAATGGGGCACTGGTGGAGGGATGGGTGCTGGTATACTGTATTACCAAGAACCAATTATGATCACCTTTGTAATTGTATGTTTCACTGTGGTATAATAAAAAATTAAAAAAAAATAAAAAAAAATAAAATAAAAATAATAAAACAATTATAAAAAAATATTCAACCTTCATACAGTTGGATGGCTGCATCTTTGTACATCATAGGTACAAAGTTAAAAAAGTTGTTGGGGCCGGAGCGATAGCCCAGCGGGTAGGGCGTTTGCCTTGCACGCGGCCGGCCCATGCCGGCCAGGGTTCGATCCCCGGCATCCCATATGGTCCCCGAGCACCGCCAGGAGTAATTCCTGAGTGCAGAGCCAGGAGTAACCCCTGAGCATCGCTGGGTGTGACCCAAAAAGCAAAAAAAAAAAAAAGCTGTGTATCAGTGATATAGTACTCATAGTCCCTAGATTCTCTTTCAGAAAAGTCGAAGGAAGGAAGGAAGGAAGGAAGGAAGGAAGGAAGGAAGGAAGGAAGGAAGGAAGGAAGGAAGGAAGGAAGGAAGGAAGGAAGGAAGGAAGGAAGGAAGGAAGGAAGGAAGGAAGGAAGGAAGGAAGGAAGGAAGGAAGGAAGGAAGGAAGGAAGGAAGGAAGGAAGGAAGGAAGGAAGGAAGGGAGGGAGGGAGGGAGGGGAGGGAGGGAGGGAGGGAGGGAGGGAGGGAAGGAGGGAGGGAGGGATGGAAAGAAGGAAGGAGGGAAGGAGGTACGGAGGGAGGGAGGGAGGGAGGGAGGGAGGGAAGGAGGGAAGGAAGGAAGGAGGGATGGAGGGAAGGAAGGAAGAAAGGGAAGATTGGAGAGGAGGGAGGGAGGGAGGAAGGAAAGGAAAAATTTTTTTAAGTTTTTTAACTTTAAACACTGGTTGAGAAAATTGTTCACAATACAGTTGTTTCAGGTATTTAGTATTCCAACATCAATCCCACTACGAATGTGCTCTTACACATTAAAAATTTTTTTAACTTTAAACACCATGGTTGAGAAAATTGTTCACAATATAGTTGTTTCAGGTATTCAGTATTCCAACATTAATCCCACTACAAATGTGCCTTTACCACCAACAAAGTCCCTAGTTTCCTACCCACCCCCCCAAGCCTGCTCCCTTAGCAGGCAATAATTAATTTACTTTATATTGTTTATTACGACATATATCTTGTAATGGTGTTACTAAAGTCATGACCTTTTTATTGAGCTGTTACGTGCAAATTGGGCCATCTGTGTTATTGCTTTTTCTTATTGAATTTATTGAAGTTAGTGGGCTTCTACTCGATTTTTTAACAAAGTTGTTTCTGTTAATTTGTTACAGACATCCAAGATTCAACCCCAATCCCAGCACTATTGCAATTTTCCACTACCATTATTTCCAATTTTCCCAACCACCCCTAAGCGTGCCCCAAAGCAGACCCTCAATAATTTATTTTATATTGCTTGTTATAGATAATTTCCTAAAAAATGATCAACAAACATTTTCTTAGAAAAAAGTGAATTTTTTCAATCACCATGGAGCCATTAAGGCCTTGTATAGGAAATTACTGACATGTTGTTACGGAATAGCCACTGCATATATATATATATATGCATATATATATAATATATTATATATGCATACGTATATATACAATATGTTTGTGTATACACACACACATATATATACACATTATTACTGGTTTCCTTCTACTTTACACCTTATTAAGTGTGGTGTGTTACTCAGTATGTCACTGCCATAACATTTGAGATGTCGTTGTGTGCTCCAAGAATTCCAAATATTTTAAGGGGGTGATAAAGTTGAAGTTAAATGTTTAACTGGGTGGTGTCTTTGGGGCAAGGGCATGACTGCCAGGCCTTCCAAAAGAACAAGAAGATGAGGGAGGACCCATCCCTGACCTTGTGAAAGCCAGGAGACTTCAGTCACAAAATCCGTATACCTGAGTTTTTCAAAGGATTCATTTCTGGGTGGAGCTCATCTGAGCAATGGAGTCTGGCCTTGAACATGGTGGTTAGTGTGGCGTGTGGAGGTTTTCACTGCTGGGGCTCTGTTTGGATGAGTGGGGGGCTCACCCATCCCCCTATGGGGTGCCCCAGTAAATTCAGGGGTAACCGGAAGCATCTATGTCTGGTAAAGGACTTTTATTTTTCTCAACCTGACAAACATTATCCCTGGTTGAACCTTAACAATTACCTTCAAACTTTTTTCTATTGAATAAATTCATTCAAAGGTATTTTTAAATCTCTGCGATAAGTGTTGTGCTAATAAATGGGACACAACCATTCCTTTTCTCTTCCTTCTGTAGACATTGTTGTGATGACCAGAGGATAGACACAAGCTTGTTTGTGTTGTTTGTGGTGCTCACACATTTATAGCTGTGGTGCTCACGAGGGTCGCAATCTTTTAGTTGTGACTTTCCCACACATGCTCGTATTTTCCACCTTATGTGAAGTTACATAAATAACATTAATGGACTGTATAGTATTATAGGTGGCATAAACAACTGTGCAAAAGTTAAGACATCGCATACCCTATAATATGGGCGCAGAGAGAGAGAGAGAGAGAGAGAGAGAGAGAGAGAGCTCTGTTTAGTTCTCACACTTCTGATACTTCCAGTGGTTTCCTCACAAAACAAAACAAGTACTAGCTGCCCTACTGGCTGTTCACAGTGTGACACTGTCCCATCCCCTAGAGTCTGTCACTCTAACTGACAGATTCTGACCCTCCTTTATTATGCCTTAGGAGCCTTTTCTATGAGCTAACTTTTTGCCCCACCTGCCTGTACAGTGCATCTCGTTCCTATCTCCTGAGCCACACCTGCCTTTGAGTCCGCGGTCCTTGGAAGATCCACCTCACCCCCAGAAGCTAAGGCTCTCTTTGTTGTAAACCCACCTGTGTACTTCCTTGCCACCCAGTCCTTGACTGGAAATATTCCAGTTTCTGGACAATGTGAAGATTATTCAAACAATCATCACATTCTTGTGCAGCAACCAGGAGTCACCTCACCCTCTGCTTATTAAAAACTCTGCCCACATCCCATTCCACTCTGCTCCCAAATGCAAGGCCCTGTGGTCCCACCTGACTGTGCCTCCCTGCCCTTGGACTGTATGCACTTGTGTTTAATATCTACCACCAATGTCAGATGAGTATGGTTGGCTGTTGTGTGTTTGATCAACCTCAAAACAGAAGCAGGGATTTTCTCCTTGCCAATAAAGTGAAGAAGTAACAAAACACCCATATTTCCACACAGCTAATGCACTCACAGCCCTACATTAACACTTGCTTATAGTCACCTCGTCATATAGGCATGCACATGCAACTACATACAGTCATGCCCAGTTACACACATGTGCCCCTCGACCCACACAGTCACCCAGAAACACAGGTATGCTCTACATGTTACAAAGTAGGCAATATCTTTTTCTAAACCTTGACTGGGCATCCAAGTTACTCTTGGAGTTTTGAAAGAGATGTCCCTTCAGAAGTTCATTCTCACTCCGAGACCCGGTCTACACCCACGGAATGAAAATGCTAGGGGTGACTATGGAAAAGCCACTGATTAGTTGTTCAACAACACCCGGTTGACTGACTAATAGACTAATAGGCTGGGTGGCCTTCCTGTCCTCTCTCTCAGGAGAGACCAGGACTGTTTCTCCCCCCCCCGCCCACACCCGTGCTGTAATCTCTCCGTCAGCCTATCCCAATGCAATTTTCTTGCCGCTGCCAGGGGCTCTCTGGTGATGGAGCTTTCTCTGGTCCTTTCATGTCCTGCCCATGAAACGGCAGATCCTTCAGAGAACTTGCATCAGAGCCATCTGTCTTCTCTTCTTTATACACACATATTATATATGTATATATACATATGATATATGTATTTATATACATATATATACACATATGCATTTGCTTTTTTGGGTCACTACCCAGCAAAGCTTGGTGGTTACTCCTGGCTCTGCACTCAGGAATTACTCCTGACGCTGCTCAGGGAATGATATGGAATGCTGGGGATCGAACCTGGGTTGGCCGCAAGCAAGGCAAACACTCTCCCTGATGTACTATCACTCTGGCCTCTACTTTTCATACTTTCATGGGCTCTCAGCATGCCATGCTGTTCTATGTTCCTCTCTGCTGGATCAAGTCCCTGAGCTGGATCC